>JARQSW010000129.1:199411-327505 GCA_030142375.1 Calameuta pallipes
AGAGAGAGAGAGAGAGAGAGAGAGAGAGAGAGAGAGAGAGAGAGAGAGAGAGAGAGAGAGAGAGAGAGAAAGAGAGATAAAGTGAAAGAGAGCTCGATCGGGCACTAATGACTCGGTATTCATTGCTCTTTAGGAATGGCCTCGTATTTCGTCGTATTCGAAACTGCCAACGAGTCCAGCCGAATAGAGCCGAGTCGAGCCGATCCTATCTCGTTGCAATCAAGACCGATTAATTACGACGACAATGATAACCGCGACGCACAATGACTCGTCCCATACCATATATATGCATATATATATATATATAAAGTGTATATAGTATGTACATATGTACCTACATATGCAGGCCAGATCAGGCTTACATATATGAAACGACCAACCTCAGTATTTATCGGCGTCGATAAATCCACACGATGCAGGGATGATATCAGGGGCCTAATTATAAAGCATCTTTACAATTGCTGCTAATTACAAGTTATTATCACTATACTGGTACTCAATGCTCGACCATAATAACGGCTTCTATTCGGTTCTTATCATTTTTTTTTTCCGTCTTTTGGCAGGGTGTCAGATGCACTTTTGTGCAGTCACGCCGATAAATGCAGTTAATGGATGCATCGTATGCTGTATCGAGAATCCATTATGACATTCAAAATGGAGGTTGCATTCCTTTATTTGTATCGAGATAAATTTTAAAAGCGATCGATCCCAGCATCCCTAAGTGGCATACTTAAGTGACGTATATATAAGGATATTTTTTATACAGTGTAAAACTGGCTTCGTATACACGTTGGCTATACGAAATGTCATCGGTCTTCTGCCGTTGAGATTTTTCTCCAATCCTGAAACTCGCAGTTTGTTCCAGGCGATGCGCAAATTACAGCCTTTCGGAACTTGACGAACCAATAAGATATTGGGTTTCGGTTCGAACATTATCTCCTCTTATAGACAATTCTCAAACTTGCCTTCAGGCTACCGGTTAGAAAAGCGTCCTAGTCTGAGTTCAGTACCATGAACAACTTTATTAACCAAGTATCGATCCTGATTTATAATAGTCAATGGGACACGCTATTGGGACTTTTTAATTGTGCACATGACCATTGTTGGTTTTTGTTGATATAATATTTGAATTGAAAAAAAAAATGAATTTTAATAAAAATTATTCGTGTTGGCAATACTAGATTTCGATTTATTACGAATCTATGGGATTTCCGTTCTTTCGGCTAATTTGTTCTTGCGGTTATCTTTTGCATGGAATAAAGTGAATAGTCTGGAATGCACGGTGGAATCTGTTGGATAATTATTAAAATTTTTTCTACACTGTATCGAGTCAAGCTAGACGTTCCAGTGTAATTTGCGATCGTTTGGTACGGGTACTTGAGATCAACAAGTCAGGATGGGTGTGACGTAGGTATACCTGTAAGTAGCGTAACTGGGCACAAATTGCTGTGAAATGTCCGTCACAGCTTTGCGGGAAGGAAAACGAGCTCTGATGTAGACATTAAGATAATTGGCTCCCAGGAAAAGTCTCGGTACAGTCGTAAAATGCTTCTTGGGCCTACCTTCGATTTGAAATATCTAACCCTTTTTTTTGTGTCCGGTTGCGAACAAGTCTTGGCGCTTTTTTGAATGGATTTTCTTTTTTTCTTTAACGTTACGATTTATTGCTTTGTTATAGGTTAGTTATATTTTTCTGTTCCAGGATGACTATTGCGAAAAATATTTATCTTCTCGTAATCTCTCTTGCGCGTAATGAGATTTCTTCTGGAACTGCAACAGGGTGGTTAAATCTTTGATTTATGGGTATGTTTGATACTTTTCCTAAGAGGTCGCCACTTTCTTGACTACTCTAGTAGAGAGGTGTTCCGATGAATTTAATATTTATGCTAATGACGTTGCGAATCATTGATTCGATGTATTATCAAAAATTATTCGTACAGATTAGATTTTGGGAATATTTTGAAAAGTCATTCTTATGGTTTTTTGCAACCTGACCTTCTATCGGGACTATTTGATACGAGTTAATGATGCGTTACGTATACATAGCATGTTAATGTTATTTGTTAAGATTGCCATCTGTTATCTATTTTTTGGGAAAAAAATGGAATTAAAAATTTACACTATTTTGTTCTATGTATAGATATGTAAATTAAGTGCATGTTGCGGAGTAACATAAGCTCGTGTTCACAATTGAAATTGAATCTTTGAACAACTGTACGTATGAAAAGTCACTGGTCAAAGTCATAAAATATCGACGTGCTCAACGGTCCGTAATCCTGAGAGTTTAGTTTCCATTGAAGCGATTGCAAACCCACCTACCCACACGAAACGTCTGGCTCATTAGATATTCCTTCAGTCTGGGCATCTCGACCGTGCGTTGGAGTAAGGACAAGGATCACATATGTATAATACAAAGTGTGCTTAGTCAAAATGTAAATTTTGAAAAGTCACTATTTTACGTTCGACTCATTTCGAAAATCTTTCCTTCGATTTCCCTTGATCGACTCCCATATCGTGGAAATGAAAATAATAAAAAAATTGCTTTATCACGTAACACCCCTAAAACCCTGTATTTCCAAATTTGCATTTAAACAAACATCTTTGTGATTTATTAACTATCTTTGAGTTTCCCTGAAATAAAATATCATCCAGAAGTATGATTTTGGAATTCTTACTTACGCAGTTCGTATATCTGGTATTCTATTTTGATTAGTCAACTTTTTTTTGCAATATACAAAACAGAAATTTTGTGTTAAAAAATAAAAAAATTTCTACAAAAATTTCACTGCGATTTTCCAAGTCCAACGTGCTCAGGACAAGAGCATAAGTTTCATGTGAATGTAAGACAGTGACCTTGGCTTTGACGGTGTTCATAATGTAATTAATGAGGCGCCTGCGTGACTTGGCACCGCCATGATGCGAATACCGGTACCAACTACCAACTACCAACTACCGAGGTAGAGAGCGTTATTGCGAATAATTGTTTCCCTTACATGGAAACCCGGCAACTGGCAGCTTCTTGCCGTTGGTATAATTGTTCGGCAAATTATCGGCCAAGTAGTAGTAGGTAGTAGGTAGCTCGACATAGCTAGTAGCTAGTAGTAATTATTATCCAGCCGTCAGTCATGTACCAAAAAGAGAAATTTACGTAAGGATAAAGCCATGAGAAATTTTCAAAATAAAAATAAGCAACGTAATATAATACGACCTTAGTGAATTTTAGCGAAAATTACAAAATTTCCAAATTTTTGTCATTGAATTAATAATCGGTATAAAGAAGCTTTAGTGGAGTGAGAATAAATTTGAGAAAATGCTGAAAAGCTTTTTCTTTCCATTTGTCTCATTCGTCGTACTTATCCTTTTTGGACCGGTGTACAAGAGGATGGCCCGGACGCTGAAGAGGGAGACTCGAAAGTTTCCCTCGGCAAGGAAAAATATCAAAAAGCATTCCAAGCACAAAATGGCCGACTGAGATGATTTCGTTAATTAAATTCGCTCATGCGAATCGCACTGAGCGTCTAGCGAAATTTTATTTCGCGCTCCTTTTCCGGGTCCTGTTCTCATTTGCAGGCTTCGCTCGCTCGTAATTCTTCAAATAAACACGGGAAGTGGGTCGTCGGGCCGAATGGCTTTTGCGATTCCCGCATTAACCGAGTGCTTAAAGTAAACGTCGTAAAGGTGGTAGCGATTTATTGAGCGGACGCATCGACGTGACAATATTATTCAGCATTTAAATGTAAAATTTGACAATACGTATAAGTCGAGTGATTTTTTTTCTCAATGTAAAAACGAGCTTTAATTACTTTTTTTTGAAAACTTTTGAAAAAGTCTATTTCCATATTTCACTGGTAAAATTATCTCGTATAACGTATATACCCCTTGTGTAAATATATTGGAACGTTAATCGTTGCATCGTTAACAATTTACACTTTTTTGCTCTTCCTCTTTTTTTTTTGTGGGGGGATCCCACGAGATTATAATTATATTTCAAAGCCCTCGGGAAAGCGCAGGGTGAATTTTCGTTTAAAGCACATTCCATAAAGCTTTTAGTAGGAGAATGCAGGGGGTGGACTGGCGAGGTACAAAACCTCGTTGAATATCCTCAATTATTAATGCTCGAGGAATGGCGGTGCCTTTACTAAAAAATTCCCTATACAATATTTTTTAAATCTTTATCTTGCGTCTGCGCGATGCTATCGTACTCGGGGAATAAGAAAAAAAAAAAAGTCGCGTCTCTACCTTCGAAAGATCTCTATGGACTAACTGTAGAGCATTGCGAAATTAAAACAAATTTTTTTTTGACAACCTCTAATCAATTGAAAATTATTCCAGGAATGCCTGACCTATCATTACGACGAATGAAAGTCGTACATTGTCGTCGGGACGTCGGCGACGCCATACGTGGCGTCTATCGAATTATCTACACAGAGTGCGAAGTGACTTTCAAATATTGTACTACATACATATAACGTAATTGTTACAAAATCATCAAATCGAACGGTAAATTTCACAGGTGCCTTTCGTATCAATAATTACTCCTTATATGCATAAAATTCGAGGAACAGTCGGTAAAAAAAATATTGATTAACAGGAAATAAAAAGCGTACATTAAAATCGAAAATTCGGAATCTGCATGATACAAAGAATGAGAAAAAATTTCAAAAATTCCATAAAACTTCTCGATTAAATATCGAGAATAAATATTCGTTAAAATCAATTAAAATTAATCCCCGCACGAACCACAAAAAGATTATTCCTCCCGATTGTATTTAATCCACGTAAATTAATGATATTCAAAATTCGGCGTTCCCCGATCGATGAAAACATGTCGAGATTGTATCTTGAGCGTTCCTAAAATATCAGCCAGTTTTCGATTAAGCAACGATCATGCTCCAATTCTTCTCTCTCCCGTTTCCTTGATTCGGAAAACAAGGGTCCACGCTTCAATCTACTTGAGCCATTGAACCGACGAGCATAACAGTTCACGGAGATAGGGGTGGTTCTAGTAGGGGGTTGCCATCCCTTAGCAACGGTCACTCGGGGATCCCCGCTAGTGAAGTAAGGGTTTCGTGAAGCTGGTTAGGGGCGACAGAAACGATAAATCCGGAATATTTTCAAAAATCAAATACATTCCCGCTATACGCCTGCGTCGACGAAGGAAAAATATATACATAAAAAATATATACACCCGGTATATTTATATTTATAGGTACGCTACCCCAAATCGAATACTAATAAGGGTATAAAGCGAGAACGAATAAAGGAGGCGCGTCGAATTTTAATAAAAAGTGGATAAGAGCAAGTATAGTTATAAGGGACGAGGAAAGCTCTAACGTGACAGTTTTAAAAAGTGCGAAGCCAGATGGGAGACGGGGGCAGAAAATATAAAGCTGTACTTTGTATTTGCTTTAGTACCTGCGTACATGGAGGTACGTGCTGTATCTAGTATGCCCGGTACTTGGTACATACTTGCCCAGTGTTCCATGAGGAATACATAGGGTTAAGGCATATAGTAAAGATACATGCTGTTAGATACATATATACCGTGCATATAAACATCCCCCAGAAAAGCAGACCTTAGGTTTTTATGTATAAAATCGAGTACACACTACCCTTACTGTGACGTCATCATAATATCACTGAAAAGTGTCTGCTATCTTATATTTACATATTTGTATATGGTATAGATATATATATATGTGTGTGTGTACATACAGCTTAATTATACATTTCCCAATAACGATAAGCACGTAGACTGGCAAGCCGAAAAGCATCGTTTTTTTTTTTAAATATTTCAGGGATATCTCCTTTCATAATTGAAACGATGCTTTTCCACTTGACAGCCTACGTGCTTATCATTATTGCGAAGGGCGTCCTGTTAAAGTCTTTTTTTAAAAAGATTTATGTTTTCGAAATTAAGCCAATTGAATTTGCAGATTATGTAAAAATATCGTGTATCCTGTACATTGATTATACAGAGTCGTTCACGTGAAATGCATCACTTAAAGTTAGTCTGCCGATTTATTTTGTATGGTAAAACCTTCGTTTATCGTGAATAGTTATACCTACATGTATATTATTATTTTTTATTATGATAATTATTGGCATGTTACTATGTACTGTTGTTATTATCGTACCTCTAGCATACACTATGTGCTATTTCATCGATATTCTTTATTCGACGTAAATGCGACGTTACAGCTGCGATCGTTAAATGCGATTCACAATAATGGCGACTGCTTAGGAAAACAAGATTGTGTCGATTGACAGTTCTAATGGTACAAGAAGCCATGCGAAATCCAGACGGTTTAGACTCATCACGGCCGATTGGCTTCTTGACGATTTATGAGGATGCGGGCAATCGTTTTGTCGGCTTGCGAAGCCATTTATTCATGTCAGGATCATCTGCAAGATCAGCTGACGAAAAGGGGGAACATTAACGATCTGCGATAAAGGAAAATGGCGCAGCCGATCTGTGACGCAATAGGTGTACCATGTACTATGTATACGAAGCCATGGTTTATTTAGGGAATAATTTTATTCTCGTTATAAAATAAATCAGCAGGGTTAATCAGGAAGCTGGGATCAAAATGGCCGCTCAAAGAAACCGATCAGATCGATTAGCATATCGATGATAACGAATATATCAAAACAGTCACTGTAATTATGTATGCCAGTAGAATTTTCCGTTGAAAATTCTTGCAATTTTTTTTCTATTAAATTATTCCCATAAATCAGACTGTCCTTTATGTCTATTTAATATTCGAACCAGGAACTTGAACCACGCATGCAAGTATATCCTTGAACAGAGCTATTAAATCAATTAACCTAGTATAATTAACGAATATTTAAAACTCTGCGATTGCTTGTATTATCCATAGGAATGGATTTTTTTAGAAAAAATTTTTGAAATTTTTAAATAATTCACATTGGAATTTCACTCGATACAACTTCGCCGTGTTGTGAAACAGATATAAATAAAGTTCATCGTAATTCCAGTGTATAATTGAAACACGTGTAATTTCACTTGACGTCTGTACTGACACTTGAAAAAACTGAATAGCAACAAGTGCACAAGTATGTATGAGGTAAAAGATATAAAAATGAAATGCAAGGAATGAAAGAGAAATAAAAAATGGTAAAATTCAATGCAATTTAATTGAATGAAAAAGGAAAAATTTTCATGTACAATGTACGATAAGCTTACGGATCTTTTATTTTAATCTTTTTTGTTTAAATCTCTCGCAGATAATATCGAAATTCTTCCCGAAGCGGTCACGAGTCTTAGTGAATATAAAAATTGAAAGAGTGCTTAATAAGCTCCAGCACGGCAAGATCCCTAAGGCGTAATTAAGCTTGTCGCTTTTAAAGTCCGGACGACCAGGCTGAATCTCGTAAACCTTGCGAATCTCCAACAGGAGAGTCACGAGATCCTCTCTCGGGTAGTACGGAGATAATTAACATTCTGCAAGACTCGGCAAAGTGCGAAGGAAAGACTATCGCAACCTGACCAGCATCTATAGCCAAGAGATTCTCCTACTAGCGATAGAATCTAAATTAAATACCTAATTAATTGGCTGCTTCCATTCCTCGATCAGTTTCTCAAGTCTTCAATTAATTGTCTTGTATATAGGTATATACCGATAGTCAATGATATCAGAAGGTATCGCTCGTATAATCCAGCCGGAAATGAGCTCCTTCGGATATATCTTAGTTTCATTGATTTCCTGTTTCGTTGAATTTTCCACTAATTTCTGGATTATTTGACAGCGATGATCCAGAGAGAATAGAGGTTTGAAGTTTATTTAAAAAATCTATCAAGTTTCGATAAAGTTGATGGCAATAAGAAAATTATTAAAATTGGTAAAATAAGATATTTAATGCTTTACTATAGAAATTTAATGTAAAATTCTATAGGATAGTACACGAAGCCAGGTAGCAATTCTTATAATTGAATTTGCATTCAGATCATACAGGTTATATTACGTATTACGTTAAAAATATGAATTTCCTTTAAGCTCGTAGTACATTATATAATCCAGTAACGCAAAAAGGGAAGATCCGAAAATTAGAATTATTCGTATCGTAAAATTAGATCATTCAAAATTTTATAAAATCATATTAAAATTTATAATTTACACTGTACGCCCGATATTTTCAACAAGATGTAGTTATCAATAATAAAAATTAGATCAAAAATTGTGTTGCAAAGTAGACGAGTCTACTTTATCAATATACGATTGATCTGAAAAAAAAAAATAAATAAATATGTTCAAATATATTCGAGCCATAGGACGTTCCAGCAATACTATATTTCTGAATTGCCCTAGCGAGTCCTAGCAATCGTGCAGGGATTACGGTATCCCAGAAAAAAAAAAAAAGAAAACGGATAACTAGAAAGCAAGATCGTCTGGGGATTTCTAGGCTCTGAGTTAAGTGAAAGAATAAAAGCGCCATGTCGGATAGCTCGACGGTGGGAGTGAAGCAGAATAAAAAGGGATAAGCGTCCCATCGGGCAAGACTTAACGGAATCCTCTCATCCGCACGTTCATTTTGGTTTGCGTTTCCATCCGGCTTGGGCGTTTGTGGTCGGCGATACAAGTACAAGGAAAACAAGAACAAAAATTTGGATAATAATAATATGCTAGAAACGTTAACTTTTAAAATTTTACTTTTAATTTACATCTACCAATCTCGAAAGAGAAATTAGCAAATTTTTGACAAAATTTCCGAAATTTTAATTCATATACTTTTTTTTTTTTTAATTCTGACAATTCACGCAGTTAAATGTTTTTCGTGCATCTATTGCCATTTGCATTATTGGACAGAGACGACGAAGGATTATAATAATAATATAATTCAAAATTTATTCATCAGCAAGTCATTAATTAAGAACTATCTCATTAATTAGTTTAGTTCAAACATGGAAAATCATTGTGTCTCATTAACACTGTAATATACACCAAGCGGTATATGGCATTGTCTCATTAAAATTGTGTATTGCAATATATCCTATGACCATAAAACAATGCTTTATTTTGACGAAAATTTTAAAAGTGTAAATTTACTTTTCACATTTATGTAAAAATTCACGAGAGTTTATTCTGCGACTTTTTTCACGTTTAAGTCAAAACGTGACGTATGGATTCGAGTGTGTACCCAGTGGTTGAACGATCATTATTTACGGAGGCTGCGGTAGACAGGCAGTAAGTATTTGCTCTTTGTGGCGTTACACGTATTACCCAGACCCAGTCGCATAGTTCAAACGCTCTTGGGACTTTTGCACACGAGGGGTAAGAGGAGCTAAGGGGAGCTCTTCTGGCAAAAAGCTTCCGGCTGCATATGGCAGACCGAATTTGATGAGCAAGTGATAAGGGTACTTAGTTGGTTCACATATGCTCGAGCGGAACTCGTGAGGAAGCTACTATAGTCAAGAGACAGGTTAGGTAACGATGTCCCTGGCGCTAAACTCAAGGACAATTTCAAAGATGAAAGATGAACATTAGATTTTCATTAATTCCGATCAATGAGGTAAAATACAAATTTTCCATAACGTGAAAAGCACGATAATGTTGGATCAAATTTTGCTAAAATATTTTCAAAATTTCTGCAATTCAACCTTTTTTTTTAACAGTCTCATGTATCCGAGGACCTCATCACGGCGTTACAGGAATTCAAATCCACTCGCTTTGGCACACGATGATCATCCCTTGGCAGGTGATTGTAATAAGATTGACGATGACGTCACGAAACAGATAGACTTTCTTAATGATATTCACTGTAATTAGTGATGCATTGGTAACATAATAATAATCTAATTGACATTCTCAATACATTTGGTCACAATTATTTCTTTGTCATATGACGTCACGCACGCAAGAGCGAAGCCATACTTTATACGATTGTAAAATATTAGGGGGGCCAATTATTTGATATAATAGAATAAATTTTGATTGCACGTTATATTATGTTTAATAGCTTATGGTTGTAAAGCTTGAAAATTCTTAAGCAACTATATAATCAGGAACTTGGTTGACTGGTTTCGGGAGAGGATTTTTACTTTAAATAATAAAAATGGGAAACCTCAGCCGTAATTTGGCAGCGGTAGCTGCGACCGCAAAACCTTGTAATCACTCGGCTAACAGGTAGCGCGTAATTCGCCGATGGGACATTTATGCTTCTCGAGATGCGGGACTTGGTTAGAGGCCAGAGTGAGTGTCCGGAGTGTAGTAGAGAGAAGAGAGAAGAGAGAAGAGAGAAGAGAGAAGAGAGAAGAGAGAAGAGAGAAGAGAGAAGAGAGAAGAGAGAGAGCATTATTGAGGGAAGAAGGAATAAAGGAAGGAGAGTGGTGCAGTCGGCTTCTACAAAAAAAAAAGCTTCAAGTTTTGCTCCACTACTTTACGACCTCAGTTCTTTTCCCTTTAACCTGAGCATTCTTCTGCGACACCTAGCGGCCATCTTTTTTTTGTCTTCTGTCACTGACACTATCATAAATTATTTTAATCTCCCTCTCATTGTTCTTCAAGAAAAAGAGAGCAAGTCGCTCCTCTCTTTCGCGATGTCTGCCAGCTAGGAACAATCGTCGATCATTTCCTTGGGTTGCTCTCTGATTCTAATGGCCTTCCGATCTTTGCCGATACCATCCGATCTGTTCCGAAGGTTCGGTTGTCTGCTTACGAAATTTTTATCTCAGGCAGCGTCAAAGTTTTTATTTTTCTGTTACATAAGAAATCTGACAAAGATATACTCGGCTTGTCAAAAGTTTGGTAAATTACGTTATACGTGCTGGAGGTAAATATGTGTTATGGATGAGATGGAACAAAGGGGTAGAAAATTTTGGAAAAAATTAAGGAAGAAATTCTTGGTTAATTAATCTAGTGGATAAGTTCGTTCGATTTTTACCTGTATCTATAGGTAGGTTTTGGAAAAGTGCATCTGGGCTCTTGGTTTTTGGTACCCGATAGGGACACCAGGTGCGCACGTGTCACTGGTAAACAAGGAGTTTAAATTGCTCGTGTGAAATATTGCGACGTAAATCGCACCTGAAAATGGGAAAGTTCCGAATGCGAATTCGGTATGTTTAATCGGCATAAAGAATAAATGACTGTATCCAGTATCCGACTCAACCTCTTTCTCACGTGTTTAAGCTATCACTGAATCCTCATACGTATACTATGGCATCCGTGGAAAAAAGTCTTATGGTAAAAGTTAATATGCTTTCTTTTTTATTTCTCAAAAGTTTACGGTACGTCCGTAAAAAAGAAATTTGCAGAATAAATTTTATCCAAGGGGTCGTCGCGATATTGCGAAAGTGACTTTCATTAAGACTTGCCTTAATTGCAGAAAGTTGTGTGCCGCGGAAATCGGATTATATCGAAGTGAATATGCATCTCATTTGCATTGCGCGATATGGTTATGTCGCGAATCGTTATTAAATTAGTTGCAATAAATTAAAATAATCGAAAATTCTAAATTTACCGTTTACATAAGGCGGCTGAAAAAAATTTTATATAATTCAAAAATATAATTTCAAATAGCTGTAAATTTTCAAAATAAAATTATCCCACAGTTTGTACATTTCTCTCGATACCATCTGATTGCCAATTAGGTTTTCACGTGATATTTATATAAATTGGGTATAAAAAATTTATTAATATAAATCCCGTAGCTGTCAAGTCATTTACCTTTGACGTTTCGAAACTTTATGGAAAGCTGTCTAAGGGCGGAATTACGATGTCGTAATTCAAGGGCGGTCGTTGCCAGTGGCAGGAGTCTGGAGAAATGGCGACTTCGCGTAGAGCCGCAAGAGGTCGTCGTATTACGAGAAGGACGAAAGGTTTGTGGCAGTGGAAAAGGGCTGGGTGGTTTGTACGGGGTTGAAGCCCCAGACTTCATAATACCGTGGCGCGCGACTTGATAAATTGTGGTATTTTTGACACAGAAAAAAAGTCCCATCCATTGCGAACAGTCCGCTTAATGGAATCGCTTGGATGATGCGAGTGAATAGCAATCCGATTTTCGGAGAAAGTACTGGGGCAGATTTCATCGAGTTTATATATCTTTCCATACATCAATATGGTCAAAGACTCAAAAAAAAAATATCCGCACTATAAATCTCGAGTACAATTTAAAAAAAAAGTAAATATCATGAAATAGAATAAAAACTATTATTACAGAAAATTCATAACTACCCAACATTCATACGCGTCGTATTGTAAGTTGAGCGTCGACGATAAAATTGTTAAAAAAAAATTTGCCCTCTCAGAAAGATCCCTGGCATATTTCATCTTTTCACTTTTGAAACCAACCGGAAGTCTTATCGAAAACCCATTTGGGGTAATTTCCTACATCGAAATCACATAAAACCATCAATCAGTAAGGAATGTTGGACTGTCCAGGTTTTTTCGATGAACCCCTATCATTGGCAACAGCAATGTCTACCTTTTTCACGCAGACACCCGTTAGAAAAGCCAAAATGTTTTTTGCCCAATTGCAACGGTACTGCATCATTCTGACGGAGTCAGGGTGCAGCAGCCAAGACTATTAGCAGACGACAGATATCGCTGACTTTATCGGGCGATCGGGTTCTCGGCTGTTAGGGCGGGTTTGCAGGGAGCGACTTTGAGAGTGGAGGTTGAGACGGCAGTTTCTATAGGTACAGGACGCAGGGCTGGTTTGGCATTGTTCGTTCGTCGAGACAAGGAACGACGCCCGAGTCTTATCTTCGTGGACGCGTGACTGGGCTATGACATAGGGGTGGAAAGTCTGAAGGGGATGAGAATATCGTCGTGGACGTCGTCGTAGCCGTCGTTGTCCTCAGATAGCGTCGCGCTCCTGACGGCCGGCGCCGGTTACAACCCTCGCATAAAATAGCATTCCGGTACAGTCGCACATTACGAAATAGACCTAACGCGACGGATCGACCCTTTTCCTATTGGACGTTTCTATGTTGGATTTCGTCGACGATCTTCAGTGTCCATAGCAGCGATGCGATATTTTACTTTGGGGAATAAACGTAAGGAATTCGGGCCGTTGATTATTTATATGGTCAGCATATGTAGATACAACTCTTCTAAAAATTGCTCGTGGGGAAATTCCTAATAGGAACCGAGAGGGTAAATAATTGCAAGGATAAAATTTGCTATTTCGTTGCGGTGAAATTTTGGCAAATTTCCCACTATTGACGAAATTTCAGTTGGTCCGAAAAAAAAGGGCAGCCGTCGATCCAAGAATATTTTTCTTCGAGAACTTTAGTATCCAGTGTGCCAGAAAGAAGTCAATTTAATTTCCATGTAATAAAAAGAAAGTGAATAGAAATTCCAAGGGATGAAAAATTCTTTGAAACTTCTCAAAATAATATAATTCTCCAAGCACGGTCTTAGACTTAAATTCAAATCAAATAATTCATTTTGTCAACGAAATCAGAGACCGAATATAACAAAGAGGGTAATCTTGGATGCTGGGATGAGGATTTTTAAATGGCGTAAAGTGCGTTCCCACTGGGTTTGTTAGACCCCCATCTGGACGCCTGGCGTCGCGACGGCTTGGGCCATGGGCTTCAGACTCGATTACTTTAGTATACCTCGGCGAACTACTGGTCGAAGTAGCCAATTAAAAATCTCTGGAATCTTTTAGCAAGGGTGTCGCCGTAGTGATAGGACCAAAAGACCCCAGAATGCCAGTGACCTTCCAAGCTAATGAATTGCAGCAAGTGACAGCTTCCAGTCATGGACCCATACCAACAAACCCAACAAAAATCCCCACATAGGATACATATAAAAAAAATTATACTCAGTAGACAAAATATATATTTTTTGTAATTTCATCATACTAATTTATTATCTAATTAATTGTTCTGCTCAACATCAATATAATCACCATATATTACGTTATCGTATTAAATGCCTCCTGCGTAATCAACCAAGTTGCTATCAATACATCCAGTCCTTATCAGAATTGAAATATTGATAAATTCCATTTGTCCTTTCTGCACTTTTATAGTCATACTCATACATACGTGCACTTTTCCTAATGAAGTACATACGTCTCCCATATAACATTTTCAAGATTCCCCCGTGGCTTTTGCCTCATCTTCATATTTTTACTACAGCTTCTTTCATCATCTCCCACGGACAGACGGAATAGCCATATCCCAACAAGTAATACAAACTGTTCGCGAAACGTGCTCTTGGCAAGACATTCAGAAAGACAAAAAAAGATTTGACAAAAAAAAAACCATCACTGGCCATTAATTTTCAAAGCGTTTCCTCCCAACCCCCACGCAACCAAGTTCAATCCTGATAGGGTAGAACCCACATGCGAGGTGAATAAAATTTTCGAAAATCTCCCACGGGAGACAAAAGAATCCGAAACGACTGGCGATGCATTTCTTTATTCGCGATAGGAATTCTAATTAGTATTCGTATATCAGTTCCTTCATTAAGCGACGCCATTGTGATTCGATATCGAGTTTTCTCATGCTTTCAGTTCGACTGACGCCTTCATTCCACGTATATATATATATATGCATAAATATACATACACGACTACGTGTTATAAGCGTCTCCATAGATTTTAATTAACAATGATTACGAGACACCCCACTTTTTTTTCCTCTTTTTTAACGTCCCTGACAAGGCGACAGTGGGCGGGTTCGTAACGCGCGATAGCGAATATTTGTCCCTGTAGAATGTGTAGACGCTTTTTACGCGCGAACAGGTCTCGACTAACGAAGAGAGATTGAAGCAGGCTGATACGAGCACTTTAGGCACGGACAAGCTTCCTTTCGACAAAGTACGAAACTCCACATTAATTGTCGAAAGCCAATACCAACGGCTACATACGTACATAAAGTAATGCTAAACAATTAAAATTGCATACGGTACATAATATCCAATAACAATTGAAAGAAATCAGTTAACGGAACACTTGAAAAGCAAGCCTAGACATTAATAAGATATAAAACAATAATGTTAAATGCCTGTTAATCTGTCTGTCTTGATGTTTCGAGATCTCAAAATTTAAGCTGTCTAGTGTGCTTCGGTGCTGGTGCAAATAAAACCATGTACTAGTACGAAACGTGTACCGAACCTTCCTCTTGTACCCTTTGTGCAGTATTTGGTAGTGCACGTGACGCCTGCGGATTCTGCCTCTGGTGTTTTGACTCTATAACGCGTGTAACTTGTCAGACTTGCCTTATCGAGACAATAGAGTAAGTTGCAGTCGCGGTGTGACGTATTAAGAGTCTCTGCCATGGAGTCTCTTTGTGTGCGTAAGAGAGAAACAGATGTAAGACGATGATAGACAAGAGATCAATCCTGAAATAGTTTGACTCTATAATAATTTCAGCTTCTGTGCTATATATATATATTCGATGCCTGTTAATTATTTCGCGGTGTATTTATGAGAAAATTCTATTACGGCATTGAGACGAGGTAAGGTTGGTTATTGAATTTGCCTATTGAATATAGAAATAGATGACGTACGACGGCGTCGGGAAGCACCAGACAATGACGTCTACGTCAAGTGAAAAAGGTCGAGCCCCATCGAAAGACTCTATTGTGATATATAATAACGTTAAGCATAATTTTTTAAGAGTGGATTAAATAAATAAATTATGAAAAATTCATAATATTGATTGATTATGTAATTTTTTTTTAAAATCCTTAATAAATAATAAAATAGATTTATAAGATGGTGTACTTTTTTTTTGTCGACAAAAACTGGACAAAAATAATCTAATTTTTATATTCAAAATTTTTTACATACGGTAGATACGAAATTCTATGAGTCTTTTACGTGCAATATGATTTTATGTAACAAGTGTATAAGATACTTTGTAAAATGAAACCAGTCTCCGGCCAGACAAAGTAAAGTCAGACAGGAGTAACACAGAGGGACGGATATACATAAAGGAGTGAAAGAGACACAAGATGGCTGTCTGGATCGAACGTCACTCGATTCCCAAGACTAATCGCACGAGGTAAGAAAAGAGAAGAGGAAGACGTTAGCCAGACTTGCGGTGAGACAGAGAAGCGCAAAGTGAAATTGAAACCGAACCGCCTAGGGTGACTTATACCTACGTCTTGTTATTCCGATACAAGATAAATGCGAGCGACGTTAAAATGAAATTTCGATTTCACCAAGATCATCGGTAACTCTCGTATGTCGATGCGCAACAGAAAGATTTAAAGTACGTTCTTTGTGTTTTATCGAACGCCAATGATTTTTTCCTTTAGTCATTAAAGATAGATCAATTAATCATTCGGCCAATTGTTACTGCAGGCAGGTATTCCGGTGGTTCCGCCACGTCACGTTATTAAGTCCCTTTTAGTCGCGGTTGCAAAACACTTTGCAGGTTTACCAGCTTGCTGAGCTGGAATGGCATCCATCTCGTTAAGTCGTCAAGATTGGCAGTGCTGGCAACCTGATATTTTCGAAATTTTAAATAGCCTCCTTAACGACTTCCGGTATTAATTTTTCAAGCTTTAATTTATCGGTATAAAAATTATAATTTTTTTTTTATTGTGCAATAATTATTTGATCAAGTTGTAATATTAGTTTCGTGCAAGACAGTGGTACCACCCTTGGTCACACTTAAGGCTTCGCTGCTGTTGTTACACGTGGATATGTGTATCTCAATAAAGAATGACATCGTATGAAAACTGCATGTGCAATATTTGCGCATCTAACGTAGGGTTGGATAATTGTTCGAGCGTCTATTGATATGTAGACTTATGTGTATATATAGATATATAGATTCACGTGTGAACAGATGCTATATATAGATATAGAGCTATTTGCTATTATTAGCCGACCACCTGTACACCCCCAGGCATTTCGCATTGTATTCGCATATTCTCAGATTATTATTCGAATTGCAGCACAATGAGAAAATTATTGTTAACGCGGATGTAGGTGCGTGGGATGTCTGAGAAACGGCAACTACTTTTCAAAGGGAGACAAAAATTGCGCGACCATTTTTGAATCAATTTTCATTTTCTCATACCATAAGTGTGAGATCGTGTCCAGAGGACTCACTTACGTGATAAGTCATAAGAAGATGGCCCCCTCAAAAAAGTGATTTCATTCGTGGACAGACTATAGTATTGATTTGATGCACTTTGGAATAAGAACAAATAATTAATTTTTTATTTTCTTAAAGTACAATGATTCTTACTCGATATTATTGTCGTTGAAAAAATCCAAATTTTATGAAATTCTCAATTTTTGTTTTTAACACAACGCAATAGTAGCTGTTAAGTTTGCATTAAGATACAATTAATTGCAACTACGATTGGCTGACTAAACGGCTTTATAATCTTAGCTGTCTTGTATCATTGACTTACATTAGAAAAGCGTGCTCGATTTCATGCTTGCTTGATCCCGACTATCCACATACAAATAACTATTATAGGTATACTATGTTAATAGTAATATTATTATATTAAGCAAGTTATCGTATAAATAGTGTCCGAGTATAGATAACACGGTAATCCAGGTATGATATTTAATATGGACTATTCGGGGTATTTAGATTGGGAATGTTGTCCGATTTCTAAATCGAATTAGAAATATGGTATAAATAGCGATCAATGTTTGATATTGATTTTATAAAAAGAATTTTAGTTACGCAATAATCGATAGAGTGTTACGATTTGAATATTTCGTTATCGACGAAGCAGACACATATTTCAGACTGCATAAGGATATTAAATGCAACCGTAATTGATAAGGACGTAAAAAATGGTTAGTGATAATAATAAAAATGCCGACTGTTAAATATCACTGGTGATTTTTAATTTTTACATTTATCGATACAGTTAATAAACCCCGTATATATGTAATCGTTAATTTCGATTTCCCTCGTGGTTCTGTATTTATCAATTTTTTCACGTTGGCGAATGCAGCACTGTAAATACGGGTACTACTGTAAATTCGCAATAAAGCTATACGCAGTCCTCGGTAAACGTATACCACGTGGCACACCCGATGGATACTTTAAACGAACGATTTATACGCGATCCACGCGTAGCAGCTCGATATCGTAAGAACAGCGAATTACTGGGTTATAACGCGGCAGTGTAAATCAAAGATAGAAGCCGATTCGAGTGGATTAAAAGCACACATGAAATCCAATCGATCGTTCAGAGGTTTTGTGGAAATAGACGTAATTTAATATATAAAAACTTGAAAGAAAAGAAAAATTTCAAAATTTTATTAACAGAGACATCGTTTTGTACGTAAATACCGTATTGAAAAATTTGCTTGACGCAACCAATGAATAATTTTCATAAAATTCAATCAGACTTCGAAATACGTACATCAATAGAGATCATTGGACTGATCAATCGAATCAGATAAAAAATCGAAAATGGAATAAAATTTTTTTTATATACTCTTATCACAGCAAGATTTCATTTACCAGCAGCAGACGACGTACGGATAAGTTTACGGAATTCAATGGGAATTGATCCATAGCGTATGAAAGGCAGGACTGAGTAGGGTTGATAAATCCAATAGGGGTGGGTAAGATAGATCGATATATTCTGATTGGTTGGGGTTGAACGACCAATGACGTAGTGCAGCTAGTCGCCGGGTATAGTGACAGGAATGGCGATAGACCGACAAGTAATTAGGCTAATCAATCCAATCGAATCTACAGCACGCTCAGCCCTCGAGCATTCACGTGCACGCTCGTGCATATACGAGGTGCGTCGCGACGCGTCGCGTCGTTGATCGCTCGGCTACTGCATCGACAAACGTTCACTTCAAAGGACACAGAACTGCAGGACCAAACGGCTAATCCTACGTGTGTTATGAACTGGTACGTTCCTATATGTATATACGTACATGGAATATATACAGGGTGTCCGTTATACAGATATGAAATTCTTGTCGGATATAATTGTCGACAGGTATATCGATTATCTTTTACGATTAATAGATCCTACGTAAATCTTACTGCGATCTATCGATCATTACCAAATCAATGACGGATATTCAAGTTCAGCCAACCCCCGTTATGTTTCCCAGGACAATTGTCCTGGTTAATTAGTACCCAACGTCGGATGCATAATTACCAATTCATTTGCGATTAATTATAAGCCACTAATTAGCTTCATGCGGACGGTACCGCACCCTACGCCAGCCGTGTAATCGTCCAATGATTTTCAGGCGTTTCGCGATAACATCAAAGCGGGTTTCAATTACCATGACTCGGTTTACCGATGCAATTACCTTACGCATTACCTTTCAATTCGATGGCAAAGTAAACTGTGTGCGAATAAATTCTGACTTTTCTCAAGTATTTTTTTTTAGCTGCGTTTATCATTGCTTAACTAGCCCTTAGATAACGTCGATTTCGTAACGACTGATAAAACTGTATTAATTGAAATTGGAAAAATTTTGAAATAATATTTAACGGCAACGATCGCTCGTTGTTGACAAATCAAAGAATTTCGATCAATTTTGACAATTTAGTCGCTGGTTGGAATTTTCACAATTTTTCAATTATCTGCGAATATTTCGATTCGCGGTTTTATTGTGGCTGCATGAAATACGTTATACATATATGTATGTTCGTATGAGGATTTATTGACCAACGCGTTTGATATTTCCGACGATAGCAGCCTGCAGCTTCGTTTATGACGTTTATTAGTCCTGTCATTCAAACTGCGTCATGATTGGTTAGAACGATATCAGTCCTGTGGGCGGATATGAAACTGTCCATCCTTTGGACTCGTCTAATTAATCCATTTGATAAATTTTTACCTAACCCAAACTTATACGTATAAATTTAATACAATACAAGATTGTATATAGATTATTAGAATTAGAGAAAAAGCACGAATATTAATATACGAATAATGCGGTTTTAATATCAAGCCAACTACATAAACAATGGAATTCCATATGTCCGGTATATGTATATGCAATTAAATGCATTATTCAATAGCTATGTGCAATAGTATAAAAATACAATATATATATATACATTGAATTTTTATTTTTATATATTTTTGTATTTAAATATATAAAAGATATATTTTTGTGTTAGCAGTAGTAATTTGGGTACAGATGTGAAATCGATAGGACTGCTCGCTACTGCTGGAATTGCACGATGAAAAGGAACACTTTGGTGAAATAGCCCAATAGAGACTTATTGTGTCTTATTATGTATCTATAACTTTCTTGGAATGTATTCTGGATTTGGGGTCAATTACAGTATTTCGTTTTCGAAAATCCTTTGAATGTTTCTATTTTACGGTGGAGTTGCTATCGAAGTAGGTTTACGAGTTTTCCAGCGGCCCCTGTTACTCGAGCGAACCTAACGGGAATTGCTGTCGACGACACGCCAGGATTCGAGTTATTGTCAGGACATGTGACGCGCATCCAAATCTCTTCCGTATTTGTATCTTTGGATGCTGGGTCCCAGAATCCTTCAATTTCGAGTAAGAAACGAGTCAAATAAAGACAAACCAATCTGTAAGACAAACTTTATACAAGCTTATTTTACACTATTCAATTATACCCAATTTTGTATACACTGTTATCCAGAGGCTGAACTACCTGAAGAGGGTTTTACTGTGGGAATTAATAGAAATCAAATGAAAAGAACCACCTTCAGGCAATACGATAGTCCTGACTAACCATGTACAGAATTGTCATGTACAAAAAAAAATAAGTTGTTAGCGATTCCAATAAGCAAAATTGCTTAAAAATGTGTTAGTGGTAATAGGCATAATTTAAAAAAAAAAAAATTAATATTTGTCTATGATTTCTTTTACAATCTTTGGAATTGCGCAATATTGTATTATTTTCTATACCCTAGTGGGCATTGAGGTTATGAAAAATTGTTCTGCTACCAGTCAACCTGAATTCTACAATTTTTTAATGGACTTTGCTCATTGAGATGTAGTTCGTTGCACGTTGTATCCAATGACAAATGCGAGCGTCGCATTGACTATTCATAGACAATTATATTTACTCCGTACGAGAAACATCTAAATGCTAATCTCAAATCCAATGACTCCGGTACGTCGTGTCATAGAGCTGTGGCGCCTGGTCTCGATGTTTTGTGCAACTTTTCATGGCTTAGCTTTTACCTGTCCGCGGAATCAAATTGGCAGAAGATTCTTTAGGTATTCTAAAAGTGTCAACAAGTTCATTGTCAATTGACAGCGAGACTTGGCTGTCAGTTAAAAATATAGTTACTCAAAAAAAGCTCGCAATATACAATTTGACCAGAGCCATACTACACTATACGCATTTAAAGTTCCTAACGTAATATACATATACATAGAAAAAGTATACAATATATAGATATACTTACAGTATCGTTAAACAATTACTTACGGTGTACTTGTTATATTGAAATTTCAATTTGTTTTGCATAAATTCATGAAATTATGGAAAACCGGAAGGGTGGATAATAAAATGGCTATTACCGTTAGATCTTATAACAGAGTTTATCAGGTTATTTCGGTAGCAGGAAATGTCAGGCATTGTTTGGTAATGAGAGAGCGATAATATCTTTACGACTTTGACTTTGTGGACAAAAGAAGAAAAAAAAAAGCCTGAGATAATTTTCACCTGGAAATTTTTACGGTTAATAAAAGTAACAATAGCGATGAAATTTCACGTTACGTTAACATCGTTTAGATTCGTCGAAAAAAAAAAATTGACGTCAATTTCATTATTAAAAATGCACTACAATCTTTTTACTTATTAAGAACTTTCGATTTATTCGCCAACGGCATACAGAACCGTAAGCCGAAAAGGAAATGCACATTGCTCATGCTAATGTATTCCAAAGAGAGCCAGTGCAAGTATTACGCGAGACCGACCCCCAGCAAACAGTACCTGAGGGCTTAGTACGAAATAGCCGTGGATTAAGTAAAGGAGCAAACTCGAGAATATTAAAGCAAAGAAAGTCATTTCCACGAGGAACGAAAATCCGCTCTCGACCGAGGGACAATTTATATCTGTACAAAAGTATGAAAAAACAATGACAATCAGTTGTAGATACCGTATATTAAAAAAAAAAAAAAAAAAAACAAGTTACACTGCAAACATAACCTGGTATTTACATTGTAAATATTTTTTTGTCAAATATTTGCATTATATATATTAGGCATTTGATGACAGTCAACTTTGATTGCGAGAGTCGACTGTGCGATATTGATTGTCATCCTAACCAAACTGAAGAAATGCAACATTTGAATAAACCGCAATAGCAAAGCGAGGAGTCGCTCTTTGCATAACGACTCAATTATGATAATTTGCATTTGTCGGTGCGGCTGCTGCTGGTTTTGCGTTGCGGTGGATGCCTCCGTGTTAAAACTATGGCTATGGCAGTTGACTATAGACTGACTGCCCTGACTATACCGACTATCGTTACACACTCGTTCGTTCCTATATGCTGTATGGGCGAGCAAGCAAGGACTCCTGTGCACAAGTCCCATTCACATTCAAACGGCCGGAATGGCGTAGCGACGCAATGACGGAAGCACCGGTGAGCGCACTATTGTTATTTCAAACTGGGAAGCCGCTGCGAATTAATATGCTAATTGGCGAGCTCAAAGTCTGGAACTAATTAAATTAACACGAAGAGGTTTAAAAATTGGATTCTTTAGAGTCGCGCGGTTTTATCGAGAACGGATGGGAAGAATAAATGTTTTTTCGATCGTCAAAAATTTGATCGATCGCATAAATTCTTTTTTTTTACATAAAATTTTCGCATTTTACCGTAATTTACAAAATTGCAATATTCGTTTGTAGATTGGCAATTGAATAATAATAAATTGTACTTTTTTTATATTTCTATAATAAGTCTATTTAATTATTGTTCAAAATATAAGGTCTGCACGAAAATCATAAATTTTCGATAACCTATCCTCTCAATTTAATATTATTGTATACGTATATAAATTAACCTGACGGAATAATTGATTACACGGTTATCGATATCCAAGTGATTTTGACTTTCAAATTATTATCACGATGCATACTGAATATCGGACCATAAAATGAGGGAGAATATTCACGATAAAAATTTCAATGTAAGTCAAAAAAGTCAATTTTTCCTTGTTTTTTTTTTGAGTTGAATAAAAAAAAATACAAAAAGTCAAGTTATTCATATTAAGCAGTTACAAAATACGAAACTTTGGCCGGCGTACATGTATATCCTCAAGGGTGTAAATTCGTAAACCAAAAGGAACGAGGGGGTTGAAGTGAACCACATTAACAAAGGAGTTTATTACGTCGTACAAAGGCCACGGGAATTCGTGCCTTCGCGACATTTCATTAAGTCATTAGAATTACGTTTAAATGTATAGCAGACGAAGTGTAGAAAATGTCGTTAATTTTGGAATAATCGTATCGTATTGGCGGGCGTCGCGACGCGCGAACAGCGTGAGATCCAATTTAATATGTAAATCGGTACTCGCCCTATCGAGAAAATCAATTACGTCTAATGAATACAACACGAAGGGTAAAGGGTTTCGGTCGTTCAACGCGAATAGCTTTTACGGGTGACTAGCAGCATTGAAAATCAAACGTCATAAAATGCTCCGATAGATAAAACAATTTTCATTTGGATTCTGTACGGTGAATATGAAAGATTGTAACTTGAAATTCCCTTGCGTATATTCAGGCGCTGTGTAAGTACAAGTATATGAATATGCATGACTATGACGAATCAACGGCCAGTTTCATTTGCTTCGACTTAATGCAATTTTGTGATTGTGATTGCAGCGGTTAATGGATCCTTTTTAACTGTCAGTTAAAGAAACTTCTTACTTAAGAACGATCTTTGGCTCTGCTGCACCTTTATCTTCTTTATCGATCGAGGCATATTTTTAATCAATTAATCAAGCTTTCGTTCGAGCAGTGACGTCTTGCGTGACGAAGTGGTAGCCATTTTGAAATTTCATTATACCAGGTCACGTTATTGACAGATGATATTGTGTCATTGATAAAATCTTCTTATCATCCCCAAGTGACGTTGGTAATTATTTTCAATTATTTATTCGATACGGATGGTTTGCTTTTTGGAAGTTCTGTCCTGTCTTGTGTAACGATGTTATGGGTACTTTCTTTTTTGAAAATTTTCAATTTCACTTACCTTAGCAGGATCCGATTTCTCGGTTTGGTCGGTGAAAGTTTGCGAAGCTCGTGACATCGTATTTCGACGAGGTGTTGTGGTGCCATCTTGCGAGGGGCGCACGAACTCTATTCTTCCACCCTCCACCACGATGTTAGGGGCTGGTGGAAAGCTCTCGGCGTTACCGACTGTGTCGCAATATCCTAGAAGCCCTGCTTTCTCGCCGTACAGGGGGTGAATTTGTCTGCAACAGTCGATAAGGAAGGTGACTCGGTTGAAATGTAGAAAAATGAAATTTAGGAGTTGGTCAAAAAAATTATACCGACACCCTCAGACACAGATCGGTTGGAAATGAAACTAAATAGCGATTATGAATTTTATGATATTAAATGGTCTAAAATTATTTCTGCGACCCCATTTTTCGATTCCATTGAAAAAAAAAAAATAATAAAAAAAATTAATTTTTCAATCATATAAATTTAATAAATAAGAATGATAATCGATAAGAATTATTAAACAGAAATATCCATTGCGGTAAAGTAATAAAATTGAACAAAAAAAAAGTTGACGCACTATAAACCCCCATTTGTATTTAATCATTAATCATCCCCATTTTCATAACAATAGGCTATATTACAGCAAGCGAGGAAAACCCAATGCCATTGTTACACTGTTATGAGTACGTGAGTATGTCAAGGGTTGGAATAACAGGGTGTTATCCCGGGAAGTAGATACATATAAGATACCCAAATAGTAATACGAAGAAATCAGGTCACAGAGGTTTTCCTCTTTAGAGGATGGAGAAATGGGAGCTTTTATTGACCCTATAAATATAATAGCCAACCCCTTCTGCAAATTCAAATACGAACCCTCCAGTTCAAAAATTACTATTCCTGTCGCAGTCGAACGACTGTGAAAGCATCTGCAGCATCTTCAATAAGTCGAAAGATACTCGAGAAAAAATTTATTTCACGAACCCCTGTAACGATTAGCTTAATTAAAAAAATTCCCTTGGATCCGACCCAAGGAACATTTTCAATTACAAAGTGCCCTCTGATGGTTGAGTATAGGCAGTAGAACTTTTCGAGGGTTTCCTCACAACAGCGCCGTAGACTCTGAGGATTGGAATAAATTGCGTGTGGATGACGACTAAGGAAGAAAAAATAATAAAAAAAACATTTGCTGAGCTGCTTACCTGGGGGATGAAGCAGGGCGCAGCTTATCAAGACCCAGGTCCGAGTTCAAAAGAGAATCAGGTCCGCGGCCGCTGGAAGCCCTAGAAAAAAAGAATTAACGTTTCGTTAGTTAAATTACCAGTAGAAAGTCAATAATCTATACAGGCCTGAACGATAATCAATAACCATTGAGGTGAATGATTGCAAGTGAGTATAATTTAATAAAAAATGGAATTTTCTAAAAAAATTTTATATCAAATTCTTTTAAATATTTAATACTCGTCAAATTTATTTCTTCGATAATATCGTACAGTTGGTATAATTTTTGTATAACGATTATATATATATTTTTAAGGATTTTATGAAATTTTTTATTCCATGTCGATTGATTATTTTGAATTTTTAGTATTTTGAATTTCAACGATACGGGAGAGGAGCAAATGTTTAAATGTTACGGGTTGTCAGATTCCTCTCGCAGCTGGTACTCTTTGACATCTAATTGTATGTATAAACACGACGTACTAACGTCACGTTCCGTTTGATTTACGTGAACGCCGTCAGCTCGTTAACGGATTCCGTAATGTCGGTCCTGAGAGACACTTGAAATACTCACGGAAGATTACGAACCCGAAGGATGTGAACACCTGCTGTCGTAAAATGGTAACGACGGGAACGATTCCACGATCGGTAATATCGATTCCGAACAAGGCGAACGTCTTATCCACCTCTTAATTATTTTCAAAGTGAATTTATAGAGTGATTAGACGTCGGCCATATTTATCAAAGAAGCATTTGTAGTCAGCTGTACAAAAGCACCAAAGACTATGGCAGTTATATGTCGCATATAAATACACTGAAATAAAAATTGTACAATCCACGCTATAAGTTCCGCTAGAATATCAAAGGGTCTATAGCGGCTTCTTAAGGTACCCAAATGTCGTTGACATATTACCTAATTATGAAAGCAACGTTTACAAATTACTCGACACGCCCGAACGCAATCGCGTCGCGATGCAAAACGATGCCAGGTCGGTCCGACCTTAATTATCCACGCCTGACCTCCTTCTTAATGCGCGATGAATAATCTCGCCTATAAGAAAGGTCACGAGGTGTCATAACCGATCATAGCCCTAAGAGTAAAAATTGTTCCGACAAAAAATTTTTCATTTCAATTCGATTTTAAAGAATTTTTTGATACGATTATTTTACGCGTTTCAAATTCCACTTTACGCTTTATCTTGGGCCATTGTCGCGGCTGGTAGTTAAAGATAAATAAACTTGAACGCATTAAAATTAATGCCTCGGAGCTATGTAAATTAGCAAGAACTGATATACACAGAGGTCGGAGACTCGTGACGATCCGTAACCACAGCGCAGCTTGGGTTGTCGAAAAATTCGTTTTCAAATAGCGAGACCTCGTTAGTGGGCTTAACGTATCTTGAATGGCCCTCAAACTCATTAACTCAATCCTGCAGTCATTAGCTCAATATTTCTAGCAAAGCCCTTGGCGAACTGCCAAGTCCGTTTAAGAATACATATGTTTATACGTATGAAGCAAGAATTAACGATATTGGATATTTACGAGATTTCCGGTATGCCATATAATGTTTTGTAACGAATTCTACCGTTCTTACCTCATTATTACGTAATTACAGTATGTATTTAAAAAAAGCTCAATTCATCATTAATTACCCCTGTTTCGCTAAATTTAATAAAATATGTATTTTTTCAAAAAAAAAATACACTTCTTTCACTTGCTTCCGGACGTTCTTATTATATGATTTAGTTTCAGCGAACGAATCGTTATCAACAATCGGATGTGCTACGTGTAGCCTATTCTGTATTTACTCGAGAGAAATTTCAAGCGAAATGCTTGAAACCACAAAATATTCTTCTCGAAGAAATCAGGAAGCAGCAATTACGAAATGACGTCTAATTGGTAATAATTATCCATGCTTCACTCCGTTAAAACGTACACGTATATATGCCTGCAGCATACCGCTTGCTAATTGTATAATAACACGCGGTCAAACTCGCATACTGTGTGCACTTAACACCTGTGTGCCACATGAGTAATTTTTTTCTACATACGCCAAATCGTTTCCGGTAAGTGAAAGCCGGTGGAAGAAACAATAAAAAAATACGAAAGTATTGAATAAAATTATTTTGAAAATATTTTTAAAAAATCATTCGCCACAAAATCAATGCGTAATACGAAAATTTTATATTTTTCTATAAAATTTAATCAACTTAAAGTACTGCCACTATCGGTAGTGTAACTATTAAAAAAAAAAAAAATTCCACAATAAAAAAATATTGAGAAAGTTAAGAATAACAAAGATATATGTAAAATAAGGTATCTTTAAAAGTAAAATGTCGCGACCGAATTTCAAACCGTATCCGCATAGCAACGATAAGAAAAATATGTCGCGCCGACGACCGTCGATGGAAGCTACTTAAAGAAAGTGAGTCCAATGCACAAAAAGATAAGCCTCAGTGTAGGAAGTTTAATACGTACAAGAGTATACAGACCCGTATTTAGGACTGTACATATGTAATATACAAATATGAGTTACGTAGTGACGCATGACATTTACGGATTTGACACCCACGCATCTTACGTCACCAATCAGCTGTATAGATATTTTTCGATATTCACACGACCAATAGGATCACTTAAATAACTTGTGCAAGTTTAACTTTTCCAATTTTCTATACAGTCTTATCTATACTCGAACCTCATGGTTCTTTCTTATCAGCGACCTGACAGGCTTCAGTTGCATAAATTTGTATCCGGCGAGCTAATAATAATAATGCCATTAATAAATTCTTAATTTACGTGTGCCTTACCGTAAAAGTAAAAATTTTTGAAAAAATTCTCAACATCAAATATAAAAGTTTTAATTATCTGTGTTAATTAAAATGTTTTTTCATGGTAAACAGCCTTCGCGCCAGGCGCTATGCAATGTGGATTCTCTTGAAGATGATAAAAGATCTAAGCGTGTTGATGGGTGTGAATATGTGCGTAAGCAAAGGAGAAAAGTAAACGACTACATCAGTAGCACGTGTTACGTATAACAAAGCTGTAAATGAATAGGTATATATATATATATATATACATATATACTAAGTATGCGTTGCACGGCTGGAAGGACGCCTGAATGAGATGACTTGTATGCATAGTCCGATTTGTCCCTCTCCGGGGCGTCCCGACGCCTGTGCATTACGCGTGTAAAAGAGAGTTTAGGAACAAAAAAAAACAAAGTGAAGACACGGAGAAAGTGAATTTTTCAATTTTATTCCTTCCTTTTGATGTTTTTAATTTTAGTGTTTTTTTTGTTGTTTTTGTAATTTTAATTATTTTACGTTATTTATAATTACTGCGTAATCGAGTGCATCGGTATGCAGATACTTCTTGTTATTAATTCGACTGCAGTTACACTGACGTCTCTTGAACAAAGCGATTGTCAACAGTGCAGAATTGCGAAATGACTCTTGTCTCTTAAATGAATAATTGGCTAATAGAGTTACAGAGGGGAGACTGTGTAGAATGATTTTGCTCTTTTTTTTTCTGTACTTGCAAGTTCGTAATTGGACGTTAAATTTTTTTTAAATTCAAAATTCAGTCATGCCAAGTGTAAGTGGGTTTGTCGCGCGACGACCTGCTGTGAATACGTCTAATACGTTTACTCAGGTGTGAGTTTCAGATAATTAACGTACAAAGAACGCCAGAGAGAACAACTACTATAATAAACGGGGTCGTCATCTGTGATAATA
Source organism: Calameuta pallipes (assembly GCA_030142375.1). NCBI lineage: Eukaryota > Metazoa > Arthropoda > Insecta > Hymenoptera > Cephidae > Calameuta > Calameuta pallipes. The sequence goes on from JARQSW010000129.1 coordinate 228,470, forward strand.
CTACAAGTTATAATTTACGATATTTGCTCACAAAGTGATAATAAATCTAATCGTATGAAACGTCAAATTTGAATATCATTTACGAATGCATAGCAACCAGATGATAACCACATGTAGTTAGGTACAATAGGTCATTATAATCTACAGGTGTATTAAGTAACGTCGCACGGCAAAGGGAAAATGTAAAAAATACCTCATACGTAATATAATGGAACAATAACGAATTTAAAAAAAATTTTATAAATAAATATACAGACTGCAACGTGTACTAGAATAATGAAAATAATTTTCAAAAATTTTCCAAACCAATCAATTTTGAATTCCGCAATCCTCAAGCCGCACACTGTATTGCAATTCCTGCGGCGATCGGACCCCGTAGGAACGATAATTGCAAAAAGACTATTCGACGCCACGAAACTTTTGGCCATTAATCGCATCTTTTAGTGCGCATAAAAAAGAAACCAGCGACAAATTGCAATTCTCAGGAAGCCCAAAGAGGCCAATGGCGGCAGATCAAAACCAACCAGAGCCAAGGTATTTCTTCTTGGCGCATCCGAGAGAGACAGGCCGGTAGCCCGCAATACGGTCGCGTGTAACGATGGCTTTGAAAACCGCAGACGGAATTTTCGCCGCTAGGCCCTCGCTGCATGAAACCTATAAAATTAATTGGCACAGAGAACGTTACGCTTTGGTCTCGAAGTATCGCATCTCGATGCTCCACGGTGGAGATGCCGTTACGTGGAATTAAAATAAAACACTTGACACCGTCGGTGCCACATAAAGACCAAAAATCTGAATTAACGTTATCTGCTTTATTGGAGAGCACAAATACACAGTATAACTATATATCCTTATACTGTATTCAGTTCAGTAAAAGTTTTCAAATTACAAAGTTAAACTTAATAACAGTATATCCCTTTGTAATAACTTAATGAGAACTTTGTACTTAATCTCCAGGCTTTGTATAATATATATATATATATATATCAGAAAACATGAAATTCATTGTATTATTTATGACTTTATGAATAAAAAATTATTTGTAACACAAGTAGACGCGACCAGATATTTTTTTAAGCTAAAATAAGAAAATAGACGCATCTCACGTGTATTTCCAAAATTGTCTCGTACCATTCGACTCGGGCTGGGACATTCTGAAAATGGACTTTCGAGAATCGGATGCACTTAGAATTTCGGTGAGTGTGATTCACGCGATGAGAACTCTTACAAAACGTAGAGAGAGAGAGAGAGAGAGAGAGAGAGAGAGAGAGAGGAGGGGGGTGGGTTAAGAGAGCAAACGAGAGAGACAGAACGATCTTCGTCGAGACATCCATCCAACGAAGAGACGCGTACGCAGTTGGGTAAACTAGCTTCTGCGCATGCGCAAACTCTAGCAATGCTTCCTGGTTCCCAGGACGTTACTCACGTAGCGACTGCGTAATTTCGTCCAGCTGCGAGTGTCTGGGAAAACTGTATAAGCCCAGCAATGCAAGAGCAACAACAGTACAGAGTAGAGTAAAAGAAAACTGGTAACAGCTACTACAACCGTAGCTATACCAACTGCAGTAGGTATGGCAGATCAAAGTGATCCGTGCCAGATATTTCATAGCGACGTCTGTGCCGCTGCCAAGAGAAATGCCGGGTGCTTCAGGATTTGCGAGCGGAAGTGTAAAGAGCAAAAGCTCGATTCGCCCGACGAAATAAATAGGGGGACGGTTCGCAAGACGCTGCGAATGCATTTAGTTTAGAATGCGCGTACGACTATTTACGTTGATGTCACTTTCGCGTGCGGCTGACTATGAACCGAGTGTATCTACTGGCATTAACACACAAATTCCTATATTTATTTATATCCTTTGCACTACCAACTTCCGGTACGGACTTTATCCATTCTGTCTGACTTGACTCTTCCGGTTAGATGGATTATGATTACTTATTGAAATTCCAATTTCTTTTTTTTTTTTTTTTTAGGAACTATACTAGTAGTTCTTGAAGTTGAAACACTTGCGGCAAGGAAGAATCAGCTGAGCTAATTGCTTTGGGTCAGACGTGTCTTGAATGTGAACCACGAGATACATTGCTGGGATCGTGAACTGGAAACGCCTCTCGTAAGCTCTTATTCTGCCTTCTCTTAGTTTTGTACTGTTTGTTAAAAGGAGCAAGTGGAGCTTGCAATTTTCTTGGCATTTTACACGTCATACCGTAGTGATTTAGGTGCAATGCCGTAACACCTATATGCAGTTTAATGCATTTCTCATTACAGTGAAATAAAAATAATCTTTTTTATTATATAATTATTTGAGCTTGAACAATCGTTACGCGTTATTTTGTTGAGGTAATTTAGGAAAAATTTTACTGGAATTTTGGTACATTTTTTTTATTCTTTTTTTTTTTTTTTATAATTTTGATATACCGCTCCAAAAAAAGGACGTTCAATTAACACGTCTCGCGGATGGGATGACTGTCTAACGAAGCTTTCGAGTTATTTGCACAGTAGACGCGAGCTAACGAGCGTATCCGTGCTCTCCGGTTTCTAATTTAGCGGCAATCTCCGTGGTCCATGGTGAACCGAGTACCCAACGGCATTCCCAGCATCCAGCAAATCTATTTCGGACCTTCGTAACGTGAAATATAATTACTGGCTGAATCATAACTGTTCCTACCATAACTTCGCGCAACAGAAGCCCCTCCACTCGAGAGGACTACGAGAGTCAGCAGGGCGCTGGGAACTTCATCTACTTTTTGTTACGCATACTGCGTGAGTCATTGCACCGTTGACAGCGACGCATGCCGTCGCTACGATGTGTATAAATTCAACGCAGAGACGCACATTTCTGTACCAGCGAGTAAAGCGACCCTTATTTTTTTTTTCCTTTCACCCCTTTATTTTCAATTCCGAATTCGTTTTACTATCGAGATATCCAATTCCAGAACGAAAAGTTCTTATCGATCCCACAGATAAATACCGTATATACACCAGATACTGTATAGATAAAAAAAAAAGATAATTCTTGCAAGTCCCAAAATAATCTTCATATTTTTATTTTATTTTAATTTATCCACTACGTTACTCCCAAGTGGACCCTCTCGTTCGATCGGCAATTGAGAGCAAATACAGGTTCCGCTATCGTGGTATCCCTGACATAAATATAAACCCTCTTTAGCCCCAGTATAACACGATAACCAACTTTTTCGATGTCGATGTTATCTACTCCGCGACTGTATAACATATACAGTGATAACGTAGCGGGCGTGACACGAGTTTCGACTCTGGGTCGTCGTCCGTTAACAAACAGGAAATTCCACATGAGTCCCAGCGAAACGTCCGGGGCCCGATTGAACGGCAGTTGATATTTCAACTGGTGACACCCGTTATACCGTTATCACGCAGATGACGTTATACATAATATCAATGCACTCTTTATCGTCATTCATTTATACCGACATTGAACTGTCACCGTTCATCGTTACAATTCTGACACTTTTGACAATTACTTTTATACGCAGCTACGATTGCATCGCTGACAATTGAACGACGACACGAAACCAGTTACGGTTGACAATTTCAACAGTTGATATGCACTATGGGTTATCGTGCCTGATCGGAGAGAGTCGCATGCGTTAATAAATGCACAGACGAATCATGCGTGTGGGTAGCATGTATGTCTCTGCCCACACATGACATTAGACGGAATGACTGTTAACATTCAATGTTATCAGGTTATCATTCAAATTGGAGACCGATTAAGATGTACAGTAGATAAATGTAAAATTGATGCAATTTCGTTCCTCGTTCCCGAGTGACGTCACCGTCTGCATTTTTCACAATAGCACGTGCGAAGTGCATATGAACATTTTCTTTAATCACAATCCGATACTATACATATATTTTGCATTTTACTTCTTACTGAGATCTATTGCACTGGAGAGAGTTGCATTCACATATGTGAACAAGTATCACACGCGTAGGTGGCTCGAGAGGCTACCTACACATGGTACCAGACGGAATGACTGCATCCTTTCAATATTATTATACGCCATTGCCGGTACTAATTGTCTTGGTACACATTGGAGTGGCGTTTGTTTTTTTGCCTTACGGACAAGAAAAATGTTTTTCTTCGCAAATTATTATTCTTTTTAACTTGCCATAATATGCATTTTTTATTGACTGCATTATATCGAAGTACAGTTCAGAACTGATGTGTTACGTCAGCACTGACATTTACGCTGCACGTACGTACTTATACTCGTCACGTATATCTTTGCTGGATTCAATTTATATTGATGAATCGATAATTGACATTTGAAAATGACATCGGTAAGACAATAAATTGGTGTCGGACATTACGTGTCGTTTGCATACGAGGATACTGATACGTATGTAGAAGCTTTCGAAAGTGAAATCGTCTCAATTGGTTCACATGTGACTTTATTCGCAACACATATCAGCAGTATAAAAATAGAATAAAAATATCGTTAATACACGATTATTAACAAAGACTGTTGGTTGGGAGTATGTTGAAATTTTTATGAAGGATCAATACTTATTTCTCATGACGTCATCGCCGTCGATTGACGGATGACGTTTATAGTAATATATCATATATCCTTTTAGGGTAATTCTATAGGATACATTTTGTATTACATTGTTATATTATATTCAAATTTCAAAATATTTATATCCAGCCCACTTTCGTATTTCAGGGTTAATATTTCTCAATTCATATTTTTCATGTATCATATTTCGCAAGTTCCCATCTATTTATCCTGAAACAAAGGGATCATAAAGAATTTCATAAGCGGCGTTCTAAAAACTCGCAGCCTTATATATCAACCCACGCATTTTCAATAGCGAATGGGACCCGTCTATGGGTCCGTCGAGTGCCATAGAAATGCGTCGTTAGGTAAGATCGCGTTACGCTGACGTCATCAAGTGTATCTACATTTTGAAATAGTATTAAAAGAAAAAATTATTGTTGTGTGAATAGAAATATAAAAATTATTGCAAAAATTATATCTCCGTTAAAAACAAAAATTGTTCTGTGTACTCGCTATCTGAATAACGTGTGCTAGATGCATACAGGTTTCGTATTGCAATAGTCTTCCCGACGATTATGCGCATACCTACCATGAGGGTGCATATCCCAGTGCATCAAGGTGCATCCACGAACCAAGTGAGCGCCTAAGGTTACTACCATCGGCTGACGGAGTCATTACGTCATTACAGAGTTACACGCTCGAATAGCCGACGCTACAAATTATAGAGATACCCAAGAAGCGGGGCCCGCCATGCCTCCTGCTAACTACGAAGCGGCTTGCATCCCGATGCAAGTGCATACTGGATGCACGTGGAGTATGCATACCGCGAGAAGCGGCATCGCCTAAATATACGTATTGTTATCGAGATTGCCCGCATCTTCGCTACGTCGGACGCGATTCGCATAACGAATTCCGCCTTATCTCGTCCCGTGCAACATGGCCGCAGCAAATTGTCCAACGAAGCTTCACCTTGAGCAACATAGGAATTGCATACTTCCTGGGAGAGGACGAAAGATGCAAGTGCATCGATTCAGAATGCACCGAGTAGACATAACATATAGTATCCTTACGGTAACGCTGTCCGTACAGATAACAACGAAAGTATCTCTGCCATGCAGTAAAGGCAATTTACTTTTTTATTATTTTACTTATCCATAAAGAACCCCGAGTCTGTTTTCTTTTACGTGTGTCGAAATGCTCCGATAAAACGATAAAAAAGACCCAATTGTACCACGACCTTTCGTACAGTGTGGTACGACGCGTGCAGACCATAGCAAATTGTTAATTACAAGTTGCAATGGAAACGCTCCATTAATCCCGATTGACGTTTAACTCATATAAACGCCTCGAGAGTAAATTTGCCGACGGAATGATTTAAATTAGACTGTCCAGATTTAACGAAGATTACGTAAAGCTTGATACGCGTTAATATTTTTAGCCTGTGTCTTGAAGCACCGTGAGAATTACCCATGATGCCTCATATTTTTAAGCATAAATATACACGTGCATTTATCAATGCATTACTCAGAGATCATTAACCGTACATCATTGACGACCCTAAAGAGATCATTTAAGAGGATAGGCTGGTAATACATTACAAATGATGTATAAGTAACAGCAACATATTACCAAAGCAATGATCGAGGTGCTCTAATGCATCCTGTACGAGCATTAGTCTCGCTATAGGTACTTCGCATATCATACCTTATGATCGTGTATCCTCTTGTACAGTCGGGTATCCTCGTTGCAGCTGAGAGCGAACGTGCACGATTATAAAAAGGGCAGAAGACCGAAATCCGAAGAGTCGAAGTAAAGAAGAAACGCGTGGGCCATGTAGGACGGTTCCCGTCGTTGTCCTGTCTTGTCGTCCGCCATGTTTATATCTATGCGTTTATCCATCCGTACGTAACGTCATACGCGCATAAGTGCTCACGTATGTACATACACCCGAGATATATCTATAGCACAGTGGGATCACTCGCTTGCATAAGTGGGCACGCCTTCCTTGTCCTCCTCCTTCGTCGTCACAACGATCAACCAGCGCTACATACTTCCGACTTCGCTTTCCTCGAACTACGCTTTGTATTATTTTCATGGCGCTCGCGTCCTGAACTGTCTAGGGTGAATCCACTATTAAAATGGACGAGCCCCAATAAATCGAGGCATCAATGTAATTTATATCTGTATAGTGATTTTAATACGAGTGGTCCATTCATCGAAAGCGTTACTTAAAGCGTCCGGTTACCGGCGGATTTATCTCTATGACTGTGAGGGCTGTGAGTGAGCGCCGAACTAAGGGCGCTTCGATCGCTGTGGTCAAACATGGCGTCGTCCTCCAGACAGTGTCAAGTTGACGAATGGCATGATTTGCGACAGATGCTTGAATACTGGATATAGTAATGTGGTTTAATATCGAGAAAACAGTTTGGATATTTGCGTGTGAGTGTTGTTGACATTTTAACCTAGCCTGACTCTCGAGAACTTTATTGACGACGGATGGCACTGCTCTCTCCTTAGCGAGTTGTTGATTGCAATTGTTTACTTTGACACGTCGTCTACGAGATAATAAGGTAACTGGAATTGTCTCTTACTCGAACTATCTGGAGTACGTATTATACTAGGAAATGATAAGCAATACTCAAACACTACTTGCTAGGATTGTTCGGCATTAATAAAACTTCGTAAATTCGTTCTACCTTTTATACGGAGTTTGTAGTAGCATTGTTATCAGTTTGTTCTAAGAAGCACTCGTGACGTGAATAACGTGCGAGCAAATTGTAGGTTATAAATATTTACAGGATACTCGATGACTTCGTGAAAGTGTAACCATATGTAAACTGATGGTCATTGGTGTTTACGATATATGACGTAGTGTATTCTTCTAGTTCGTTCTTATGGAAAATACTTCCTAGTTCATTCAGACCTCTCATTGGTTGAGACTGAAACTCCAGGCGTTATTATGGGATCTCAGCGGGGTAGCGCATGTAATTATCTCACGTCGGATCGTCAGTAAAATAAAATGAGATCGACAAGGTGCGGCGATGAGAAAGGAAGGAGAGAGGAAAAAGAAAGTATAGAATCTTTCACCGCCTCGTCAAATTTTCTCGTTGCCCTAACCTGTTCACGCTCCCAGCTTATATAATACCTAAGTAGATACCTACTGACCCCATGGTGTCACGTCGTTAATCCCATGGATCTCAAGACCCCAAAGGCTCTTTTTCACATGACTTTGCTTTTAATACAGCCTTCGCTTTTGATAGCCTCGATACGGGATCAGAAATGATCTTTGACCCAGATACTATACTGATTTTTTATCACGATAAACATTTATGCTGCTGTTCATTCAAGAATTGCTATTTTTTTATATCGACTGAGTATACAAAAAATTTTGAATTTCTCCCTTACTAGATATATCACTGTAGTGCGATTACTGTATTATAATGAATGATCTTGGTCTAACGTATATTATACACTGTGTACGGTGTGGTACTACGAAGAGTATTTATAAAAATTTTTTTAAACTGATAATAAAAAGCATGACGGCATCGTGTCTCTACTTTATGCAGGGTTCATCAAACATGTCATCATGCTCGAAGATGCGTAAATCCTGCACGCCTCTTCAACGAGCACACATCGCCTTTATGAAGCATGAACACGTGATTAGAGTCAATACAGCGATGCAAAAATGTGATCGGGTCAAGAAGAAAAAAATAGAAGTGAGATTTGTCCGCGTTAAAGAGGACACAGCCCACGCGGCTCGGAGGGTCCTATATTCACTTAACGCAGCATCCATTCTCCGAGTCTGACACGCGATAAATTTTCAAACGTTCCCGACTGAATTATTTCCCTGGAACGAGGAAGACAAATAAAAGAGAAAATTAATCAAACTCACGTAAGTATCCAGTCGATGGTAACTTTTAACAGGAGAAGCAGAAAAAAGAAATGAGAAACAAGATCACCGGCACCTTAAGGGTTACCATGTTCCAGTTGCCTAAGGCCAACTGCAACTTTAGCTCCAGATGCAATCTGACTGATTACCTACATGGAATAATTTCCTAAAGCCATTTTTACTCGCGGCAACCTCAAAAGAAGCACTTGGCTGGCACCTAGTCCGCATGAATGAACGCAGACCTCACACGCTCGGCTTACGAGTATTTATAGTGCATCTACTACGAGAAGACGCTCATAAGGAACCTGGTGATTAATCGGTGCATCGGTGAATGGTGGATGCATCTACTATGACGATGCACTCCTCGTACTCCTTCTTAGCTGTTCAGCCGTTGGCCGCTTGTCTCTTGTCTTCTTGTGTCTGGGAATCGCTCGAGCCTCTTCCGCGCAGCACGATCAAAGTGGCAGGAAGCGTTTTCTACACAGTGGGTGTAAATCTTTGAGCATCGTGACGAAAGATTTCGACTTCCTTAAGATCGAGCGGCTGGACCAATGAGGATACCTCTTAATTTCCTCTATACCCATTACTTTTATATTATTTTCATTTATACAATTTTTCATGCGATTCTGCGATACGGTATGATTAATTTTCAATTACATTACATTGTTTGACTGTAATTTTTTATATTTTCTATTCACAGGTTGATCGTTCACACGGTGTAAATTCCCCAAAAATATTCTTCGTACAATTAAGTGCTGACGTGTTCGATTATTGTTCTTGGCAGAATTGTACTTTTGCCAGATAATTTGGCATTGTTGCTCATTCGCCAGTTGCATTGATCGACCTTGTTGACAGAGATTAATTGACGTGTTATTTATGATATAACGAGATAACAATGGCAATAACTCTTTTTTTTTTTGTGATACTCGATATTTTAATCGAACACATTTTTTACTCTACTTATTAGTCACTGACAGTAACAGGGCTGTACGTTTAGTTACAATTGCATGGGCGGATATTGCAAATTCCATCGTCGTAAATGCTTATTTAGTTGACCTTCAAATCTATTTAGAATGAACCGCATGTGCGATGCCAAGATCTTTTTTTATCACAGGAAATAGAGATATAGACAGTACCTCGTGGAAACGTATGCTCGACGTAAGTGCACTTTAAAATTTCCATCATTAAACTTTCTCATGAATATTGGATAGTATTTTGAAAATTTTCAAAAATTTATACACCACCCTCTGCACTCTTATTACTCACTGTGTAACTTAAAATTTTCAATCGTCCTACCAATTTCGATATGGAACTCGAAATTTTTTCATATCAAACAAGCGTCCGGTTTATTTACTTAACGCTGTTCCAGCAGGAAGCTGATACCCTGGTCCAGCTATAAGCGACACCCATCCGCGGAGCATCGAACACACGTAGGATCCTTTTAAACGAAAGCCTCGTTTTTTGTGCGTCTAAAGGCGGAAAGCTGAAACTCGTTCCAGAAGTGGCCAAGCAGCTCGACTGGAATAATTGGGCGAAAAAGGGCCGCCTCTCCTCCAAAGGCTCTTACGGCCCTGCGTTCTTGAGCCTTTCTTGGCTCTTGAGTTTTCGATGCATGATTTAGCCAATGTCCCATTTGGATGCAAAGCGGCTCGTCAGACGACGCCAAGAGATACGCAGTCTCCATCTTTACCACGTAGGAGCGCCGCGACGCCCAATTACACGTCACGAGACACATTGGGAGTCGAAATGACATTTTTGATAAGAAAATATAAGATAGCTTGGTACGATCCTCATATTTATCGGATAACACAAAATGACGAATAACACCCCAAATTCCATTATTTGTCACAAATTCGACCTGACAACAATATTGATTTTTCTACACGTGTCGCAGCTTAGGTTATGTTTGGTAATAATTTTTCATTTTTTTTTTATTCCATTTTATTACGAATCAGGTGAATTTTATTACGCGATTCTCTTGTCTTCCGGCTAGTTGTGCGTTTCGTACACGTGCTCAACATTTCTTTACGTTTACCCATGGGAAGCAATAAAAGACGTAATTTTTTATAATACTTTTTTATTTCCTCATACGCGGTTAATGCATAACGTCTATCGATTCGTGCGTGCGAACGCAAAACGCTCAGAATCGATAATGTAAACCAATTCCATTAGACGGATATTTGTGGGCATACAAATTTCGTCACATAGAAACCAGTACGTGGCAGGACATACCAAGACCAGAATTCAAATAACACATCAACTCAAATCCTGTCGACCATAAAATAACTTGAGCTTTAAAAAAATGGTATAAAGACCAGTCGATTAGAATTATATTTAAGAAAATCATACGATCTCTCGAAAAAATGCATAATTATCAAATCGCAATGGCGCCACTTTCTTATCGTGTATATAAGACCATTTTCAACGAACGTTCAATTGTGTCAACTGATAAACTACAATGTAGATACACACACACACGTATATATGTATATCTTATCCATTTAGTTCGCCCGTATTTACCTATCTCATGCGTATGTATAGATATACGAGAATACAATGTCTATGCGGGCGTATATAAAACATGTACAGTGCCTATAATCTGACATCAGAGACAAGTGTCGGATTATCGAAGCGTGTCGAACGTTATGGGAAAGATTCGTATAAGCGCGAGCTACCGGTCGTGCCTGAAATAGCCTAAGGACAGTATGGAGAGCGTGTGAGCCTATCGAACTTATTTCACACCGAGTAGATTCTGTAGCATTTCACTTTTGATCTATATACATATATATATATATTGTGTTGTAATTACACGGCGAATAGGAGAGCTAAGTACGGGATCAGTGAAAAGATTGATAATCGTGATACGCGTAAGCGCAATTTTATATAAGGCCTAGTCCTAATAGTTTTATTGTATTAGGTCTTTTTTTTTAAAAGATAAAAAAAAATGTTTGAATAATTTAATTATTAGAAATTTCTTTTACAGATTCTGCTTTCAGAAGAATCAGCCGCGCGTACGGTTACATGGACGCATGCCTTCAGTCAACCGTGGGCATCGACGACTCCGTGCATCTGGCATCTGATGCGACATACGAGCAAGATTATTTTTAAATGGCTAGACGGCTATTTACGTGTATTCACGATATAAGCTTGAGAGAGGAGAAGAAGAAAATGTATGACGATTCGCGGACGAAGGGCGAAGAGGAGGCGAGTTGGCGGAAAATAAAATTTCATTTGCGGATCTTCGACGGATGGGGAAAAAGGTAAATTGAAAAATTGTTGTGTCTGATTCAATAATTGGATCGGCCAATTTTTAAATTGCCACTGGCCTTTTTTTTCGAACGGGCATTCGTTGGTCAATCGTAGGTGTGATAGTTACTGTGACATGTTTTCATATATTTCCTGGTTGCTGGTAACCATGGTAACCATGAAATTCATTAGCGTCAACGATTTAATTAGACTCACCTGACTCACTTTTATTGGCATATTAGGGTAACTTTGTTTTGAGCCTGATGAAGGACGTGTTAAAGTGATTAGCATGGTGGGAAAAGTTTTTTTTTTTTTTAGTTGTATTACGTAAAATCTTACGTGATATTTTTGATAGTGTCCATTGGATTAATAGGGCGGTTTATTTTGTAATTTTGCGATTAGGGAGACTCGGTGTGAATTTTTAGAATCTATAGGAACGAATAAAGTCATAGGTTTGTTTAGTATAGTTTGAATTATCGTTTTTTTTTTTTTTTTTTGGAAATCATTGTAATATATCAAGTTGAAATATATTGCGTGCTATATATTTTTAATATATCGGCAATCATTACGAACGCTTACGTAACGACTAATGGCTTCGTGAAATTTGGGTAATCAATTTTGAAAATTGTTCCGCATAGTTTTGACGCCTCGTCGTTTTATGGTTTCTATTGATAAATGTTCTCGGAACACGTGCGTACATATATGTATGCGGCGTTTGGTGCTGTGATTCGCCATAAAAAAGTGAACGTTGATAAATCGAGTTAGCACGCGATGCTACTTTGGGCAAATTGTTGAGATGAGAAATTGTTAGGCTGCATGTTTATGGGGCGGGAGGGAGAGGGGGGGGGGTAACGCATACACGAGAAAATAAATGTAAAATAGTTAAGGCGATTAAATAATTTTTTTGAGAAAGTAAATCGTTTGGTATTTCGTATGTAAAAAATTCGAAGATACCTACGTGTCACGCAATGATAATTATGATAAGTCGTCAACTATCTATTCGCATGCAATTTCTTGATTAAGGTCGACTCGAGTTAATGTTATTATAAATACATTTAATTATAATCCATGATTTTTACGTAACCAGTAGTAAACGAAATTTATATTAACTTTCAAACGGATTGATTTTATTTTTACATAAAGTGTAAGTAATTATTCAAATATATTTTGTTCTATAGCTATAGTACGTTCATATATATGCAAATTTAATTTTGGAGATGACTGTAGTGAATTTTTTTTCAAGTAATCTAATTACGTGATTATTTAATTGTTATTAAGGTACAGTCAATTTCAAAATATATATTTGTTATTATAGTTTATTAATATTTATTTATAATAATACAGGGTCTCGTGTCGTAATTCTATTGGACGATCGTTACGATTATCAATGAAATATATCAATTGAATTTTCATTTCTCCCACGTGTGTTTGAATTCTGATGTAATAAATTGCAATCAAATAACGTCCAACGTTGAAATTCTTATCTGTAAAATTTTGTCGTACCAATTGTCACGCTCTTTCTCCTCTCGTCGTTAACCCGGCGACATACGACAAGGCTCGTTCCTCATTGTACGATTTTTCGACGTTCCCATACCGACACCACGAACACCATAAACATCATGAACACCATAGCTTATATACTCAGATAGTATACGAACTCACTTGCAAAACCACTGCACTTCGGTATAGATATAACGAGGAAGATAAGCGGGCAGCATCAGCTGCAATGATTTATGTTATGGACCATCAAGATTCCTATCAAGTATCATCTTGGATCCTGAAAGCAGGACTTAAGCAGATAAAAAAAATTTGCAAAATTATACAAATAAAAATTTAATATCAATACCCAAAAATCCACTATAAATATTGCCAATTAATTTTTCACGCTTTAATCCCATTATCAATACAAATGCCGTCTCGCGCACACATATACATAAATTCAACCATGTCACCCTAAAGCCTGCGAGCGGAATACGTATATAACGAAATAAAGGTAGAGTAGTTGACAACAAAATAAAAAATAAAAAAAAAAATAAAACTTCTAGCCACGATATCTGGATAGAAGCGAATCGGCTGACCAGTAACTGGTACCTATCACTGGTAATATTGCGAATCCCAAGTGCTGATGTCAGGTCGGGTATCATCGGTACAGTAGGCGTGAGTGGATTTCGCAGTATGCAAAGGCATTACACGAGGTTTATATGCAGATAGGAACATACGAAGAGGTCCGTATCGGCCTGTTATTGTGGGACGCCATTTGACTCTTGGCTGTTATGTCTTATTGCGAGCATAGACCCATGTCGCAGTGCTCCCTTGAGTGGCTATCGGCATTGCTTCTCGCTGTTTATGCCCTGCAGTTGATACGAAGAAGCTGATAGTACAGTGGCTCCCTTACAATACCTATGCAGAAACGTAGCCAAGAGAATTCAATGTATAATATACGTAGCAATACAAGCACAATAATCGCTGAAAATTACTATAACTTTTAAATCACAAAAATATACCATAAACATAAATTTGATTAATTAATTAAAAAAAATATATATATATATTTCCTTCACTGCACTTCCCCATTACAAACCAATTTGCACAGTGGTTAAAAGTATACGGTGCGGTACAGTTATATATAATTGTGTGAATTAAAAAATGTTACTTTCATACCTTTATCGTCGTTCCTCGTGTTTTATTAGATGCTAGACGAGCGTCTATCAAAAAGTCGATCTTCGCTTTTGACTTGGATCTAATTTATATATGATATATTTAAAGACAAGTAGTGTCCTTTTACCATACAGGTACTCGGCTTATGATATAGGTACTGCTCACGTTAGATACGTGTGTCGTATTATTTATAGAACAGCAAGGCAGCGGAGTCTGATAGGCAATCAAGGCAGGGCGCGCGTGCAGCATTCCTTTGCTGAGTCACCAGTCGCACATAAGCAACCTTCTATGCCATACCGATAGTCAGTAATAACGGCCCTCCTATCGTTTACATAAAAGCATAACGCTTATGCCATTGCCATTTTACATACTCAAATCGAACAGTCATCGGAAGCAGGTGCAGATTCAATATGCCAAAAGCATAAACAAATTAGTGATATTCAAAAGCATTGGGCATTCGTAAGTCATTGTTGAGACGGACTTGCTTATGGGAATAAATAAATCATTTTATAGATAAACAATTAACGATAAAGTTTCATGAAAAATACTTGGGAAAAATATTACAGTCACTTTTACGTGATACTGTTTTAATTTTAAAAAAAAAATCACTTTTCTTTCAATTTTATCGTTTCAAGGAGAAAATGGTGTATTGTGACTTTTCGGTCTTACAGAATTATTTATAAATTTTTGAAATTACTATCTTTTTTTTGAAGTAAGATCGATCTCCCGGTACTTTACAGTATAATTTTTTGATAATATTAGAGTCTCCTGCATTTCTTGTATATGCACTTTACAGTGTCTTATGTGTAATATAGGTACTGCATTGTACTGTTATAAGGGCGGCCCTAGAGTTCCATTTTGAAATACAGCCAAATTTGGACTTAATTCGAGTGCAAGGGCCACTTCTGCCGGTAGACAAACTTCCCTCTCCACTTCGAGCTATTGTAGTCATTGTTGGTTTTGTTACAGGCCATTGTTCGCTCTTCGCGCCGTTCAGCTCGTGGACCCGGCGCCATGTTTTATTTCAAGGAACTCTTACGGCGTTTGTCCGCGAGGTACAATAGACTCGATTAAAAGCGTCTTTCAGCATGCACGTTAATAAAAGCGCGACACTATATGCACGTCCTGTCGGACCGATAAATCCCTGCATGGTTTAACGTGCGAACGGTACGTTTTGCATCGTCACCGGTTACTCACACGTTAATGACCCTTCGGTCCCTGTGTCTGGTCTCGTTCAAAAAAAAAAAATAATAATAATAAATAAAAAATTCCGACAAGAATCAAGAGCAGAGTGCGTACATAAAAGAAAAGTATTTTATCTTTCAACAACCGTACATCCTGAATCATCATAGGCAAAAGATCGCAGATTGTTATATCTAAAGCGAAGATCACGAACTCGATCATTTCCGATATCTGCAAGGATGCTTGAAATTACCCGGAAGCGACTGGACCGCAGGATCATCTGCCGATAATTTTCCAACGGTCATAATAATCATGTTATCATTAACGTGATATCGGTATCCGTTATCGTCTTTTTCACAAAAATTTTCTAACTATTTCGAAAATTCCATAATTCTTGTATACGG
Source organism: Calameuta pallipes (assembly GCA_030142375.1). NCBI lineage: Eukaryota > Metazoa > Arthropoda > Insecta > Hymenoptera > Cephidae > Calameuta > Calameuta pallipes. The sequence continues at coordinate 244,388 of JARQSW010000129.1, forward strand.
TATAACGCAAGATCTATAGAAAAAAAAAACAAGATTTTTGTCTTTTTGAAAAGAAAAAATACATATACATCATACAGCAGGTACTGATATAAAAATTGCATAAATTAAAAAGAAAAAATTTCAATTACATTGTGTTTGTATAAATTTTAACTGTAAAATTTTGTCCGTACGTGCAATAATTTTGATCGATCCTCCGTCGTGTCTTTAATAAAATCAAAGACAATCCCATAGAAATTCCCAATCACAAATTTCCGGAAAGTGGAAAACGCTTCAAAATTAAATGTACTCCGCATACCCTTTAATCCGTGACCCCAGCACCTGTGCCACGCTAGTCGCGTTGACTCATCGCAAAGATACGCCATAACGCACTACAGCAAAGTCTATTTCGAGCTTCCGCGCAGCGTCACACTGTCTGTAGGGCAGAGAGATTCCCAAGCGGCGTTGATCTCTAAGGGCTCTATTTCTGGATGATTCACATATACGCAGAACTCTACAACAATGGAGAGGATTGAGAAGCTTTCCAAGCGCACCAATCCAAAGCGAAACTCGCAACGTCACAAATTACACAGGAAGCATATACCTCATAGTTACACACGACTATACCTATATATAGCCGGCAACCTAGAAATGATTCAACAGCCACGTACCAATCCTACCCGGTGGACAATGATACCCCTTAGTGCTTTAAAAAAAAAATGACCTCACCCTTAAAACCATCACATACTTCTTTTATCCGTTTTTTTTTTCCCGTCACATCCAACCACATTCGGTACACACGTGACTCCAGTGTATCGCGGTGCTTCGGACCAGGATTAAAACCCGTAAGAAAGTTCATCCAGGTATAAAAGGGTACGACAGATACGAGACCTTTTAAGTGACATCGAAAGCATCGGCCCCTCTTATCGTACCGTATTATTTCCCAGCATTTCGACATTTCGATACCGCTGCCTGAGGTCGTTCCGTAAGTAACATACCCGTACATAACGTAACCTCCAAGCTAAATCGAAGGTAAGCCGGTGTCCTGTGATACGGGATGGGTGAACGTAGCCGATTTTTACAGACGCCTCTCTCGACCTCATCTGAAAAATCCAGCGGCGAAACACGCAATGAACGTGGAACGATGGCGTGACTTCAGAGTCGCAAAGTTGGCATGAACGTGACACGACACCGGATCCGCCTCCGGACGAGACGCCACGGAATCGCATCCCTATGGCAATTCAACTACCAATCTAAGTGCGGATGATTGTTAGGTACTTGGTTAGCGTATGATGGATACCGGATGTAAGATTGAGGTAAATACATTATTAGTTACTGGCAATATTATTCCCACGAGTTACGCTCGAACCTTATATGCATTGATATACCTGTATGTATACCTATATACATATATGCTACCCTTAGCGGAATAATGTAACTTGACTAAAAAGACCAAATGATTTTTCAACTCCGCGTGATAAGTCAGGTTCCTCATCCACGGTCGATAACCGCCAAAGGCTAATCAGTGGGTACCTATCACATAGTGGCCCTCGAGAGCGGCTATCTCGCATATGTGTTCCAGGTTCATAAAAAGGGAGATGAACATTTCAATGGGGTACATGTATAAAAAATATACAGGCAATCGCCCTGACTGTCAGCGATTCTACTGAAGTGCACGCGTGCACCCACAGGGGACATTCCTGATTTTCCAATTCCGACCCAGTAAAACGTTCACCTCCCATGCAAAGTGCTCCGTCGAAATTTTCAAAACCAATTACACCCAACTTCCTTGTACTCTTTTCCTAAACATTTACGTCGGACGAAGCAATAGTAAAAATCGTCAATCCTATCACAAAGATTCACCGCCCACCCCGCCTCTAACGGGTGTCCGCCAAATTCGCCGATACTCATTTTCACTGATCCATCAGCCAACCTAGTTGTTCAGTTTTACTCTTATTCCTTCCTGTTCTGCTGACTGAATTAGTTTTTCAGTTTCGTTTCGTTATGGCGTTACTTTGCTTCTATAATAAATTCGGCTCGTTCGCTCATTCAATTCGTTTACGTATTTCTGCTGTCTCTACCGATTTTATTCATCACACGTCAACCTTCGACGGCTCGTGATCATCGAACTCAAGATAAGCAAAATATGATTATTATATTTGGCGAAGGAACATATGAATCTTATAAAATCTCACGTGGCGGTAAAGTCTTCCCTGTCCTGAACTACGGTAATTGGAGGCACAGGCCGATCCCGAGTAAAGTGCGCGAGTTCACTCAAAATAGGGCAACTTACAATTAGTAGTGTATTACGGTTCGGTAAAGAGGCGCCAAACTGGGTAAATTGGTCATCGTTCTGGTTCGGTTCGCCGCTACCTAAATGAGTGATCAAGCCTAAAATAATTTTTAATCTGTCATTGACCTTAGAGGCACGTCGAAAGGACTCGTGTCTAGTTTCTCAGTGTCCGGTAAGAATATCAGATTGAAACTGTCGACCGGTTATGGAAAAGCATAAAAACACGGACGACACGTACGAGGTATGGATTTCGTTTGTAGGAAGTGGTTATATCAATGATATACAAGGGGACCGAATCATTCCAGTCCAACGTTAGAACGCGTGATTTTGGTCCCTTTTTTTTTACTTGACAATTTTCATTTCCAGGGACACTTCGACAGGGGGTTCATTAAAATTGTTTCCAGGCTACCCGCAATGCATTGGATTGATTAACCGCGTCTCCTGAATACGTAGGACACATTGTTGGCTTGTTTCTATGATAATAGAACAGCTCGCCATCTTCTTTTCTTTCTCCACAAAGCAATTCACTTGCCCTCAAAGAAACCAGCCGTATATAATTCACCAAGTTGTATGTACAAGGCTGCAGTATCTATAACACCTACGCGTTACTTGTTTCGGTCAAAAAGTTCTTCGCAGAGTCATGAACTATCTAAATCACAAAGTTTGTCTCCACTGAGTTTGTTTTGTAGCAGCGTCTGTGTATACGCCCCTGGTACCCCTATTGTACAGCGTGCGGATGCCCGAGGGCGCCATGAAAATATTAAATTCAAGAATTTATAGGGGGGGTATGTAAAGGGTGGGAACGACTTTAACGTGACGCGTAACTTTGAAGATTCTTGAAAGTTTCGGAAATTCATATGGACGTATATATATAGTTATAGTAACTAATAAAATAAGTCCTCAGGGCCGTAGCTTTATCGCTTCGAGCTATCGAAGGGGGCTACAGGGCCCCCGCCCTCCTACGAGTCTTCGCGTTTTATTTTTCTCTTTTATCGTGATTTATTCTTCCTGCTACCGATGAGCAACTCTTTTTTTTTTTCTTTACTCATTCCGTCCTCTAGTCGCTTCTCTTTCTCCCGTCCTCGGCTTCGACGTACGAGATACGCCCTGTTACCCTCTCGCTTCCTCTACCACCGCGTAACCAATGAATTTAAAATCGGATTTAGTCATTGACTGTCGGGCGTCTTCCACTACGAGGAACTCACACCGTGAAGGGGCTTTACTTCGATGCCGTTAACTCCGTCCGAAAGTATCGTCAGAGACTTATGCGCTTATGGTAAGGTGGAAAAAAAAAGGAATGTTTAATTTATAAACACCCGGTATATCTCATAGAATTATAACGTATCCTCTTACGAGCATTGCAGCGTGACGACTGTTACGACCTTTTGTTACGAAATTCTTTGAACGTTCAAACGAAAATGTCAGCGATGCGTAAGTGTGTACTGGGATGGATGGAAATCTCGAGAGGCAGAATGTAGCAGTGAGTGCGGATAAGCAGGATAATTATTAATACGGTACATCCTATATAACCTTAACAGTGATAAGAACAATCGTGAGCAGTACCATCGTCGAATTCAGATTAAAATTTAATTTTTTAATATTACGAAACCAGTGCGATTCCGCGAATAGATTTTGATATCTAACCAAACGCGAGTGAAATTCACTGTGATAAAAACCTGATTAGATATGATTGATAGCGTTAAAAAAAAAAAATTGTCACTTTCTTCAGCGTGTAAGGAATCGTCAATTTTCAATGCTCGAGTGGAAATATTTTGAAATTTTGTTTTTCTCGCCCCAACCGACCAATCGTAAGACGCTCAGGATTCTTTCGTTCTACGGGACATTCGAACGTAACCCTGCGGCTGTACCGTTACGCTTCCCTCGTGATTTATTTGTGTCAGAAATACTTGACTGCCGCGAGGTTAATACTGGTGGTACGCGTTGTGCGCGCGCAAATTCAAATGCAACGGGCTGCACGCGATCGGCTTGTCACGCTACCGTAAAACGAGCCCAGAGATTTATAGATCGAGAAGTAATTGCCAGTCCGTGTCGATCGAATGACCGGTTGTGGGGTGAGATCGACATAGATCGTTGGAAGTAATCTGCTGTAGGAAGTTTCGGTTCTGTTGTGAACCAAGTAAAATTAGTATCGGGTTCGATTGGTTTGGGCTGTAACGAAACAAAGGAATCTAACCAGAATGCCCCAGGCTCGTTACCTGATAGACACACCCGTGATGTCTGTGCAGTCGATAGACGTGGCCAATAAAAGAATGAAAAGCATATCGATAGATAGATTTTAGTACATGTGTGAGGCATAATTATAATAATAAAGATCTAACGCTCTCGTCGATCTTCGTTCACGCGTCGATCTTAGATCGCGTGAGATTTAGAGAGTTTTATCGAGATATTCGAGGGCTTAAAGATTAAAAGATGCTGATCTTTTTACGTAGTTATCTATAGTATATGCCACGGACAGTCTGATCTGATTATTTTCGATTAATTTATACGGTTTATTTATTTTCTCTTTTTTGTTTTCTTATCTGCATCATTCGCGCAGCTTCTTCCTGAAACACGAGAGGAGAGCAATCGATTGATCGATTTATCGCGAGGGAAGAGAAAATTTTTTATCAGTCGCGATTCCAATACTTTTATATTTAACACTGAGTTTTTTTAGTTTTATTTTTTATTTTTATTTTTCAATCATGCTATCGGGTTATCTTATCTTTGCTTGGACCAGGCAGCTGGTCTTTTTTTATTTCTCTTCGTCCTCGGCGGCTCCCACCTCTTTTTTCACGAGCGTGACTTTCAGCTAATGGAGTCGCGGTTCGAATATCAATTAGACAAGAACATATTGACTTGCAATTAGTGCCCACTAAAGAATCGATTGACAGACCGGAGTGCAGATGAATGTTACTAGAAAGAGAAAAAATAAAAATCTTGGTATTTCATAAAAATTAGTGCGATTTTTATGAAATCAAAAAAGGGGATCTTACATATACAAGTAAGTGAAATGTCAATTAATTATATTGAAAATTCACGCGTCAAAGATTACCAACCATTATGATTACTTCAAGTCGCATTCAAAATTGAATGAAAAAACGATGCAATTGATCGAATAAAAAATGGTCAAGATGCTAGAAAATTATTCAGGTGGATATCGTATCAGCCGAAGATATCCAAAAAAGATATGTATACCCATAGACCTAAAAGAAAAAAGATGTAAAAACGAAAGAAAAAGAAAATTATCAAACCAAGTCATGCAAAAGAGAACCTGAATGCTTCAACACCTGAAACACGAGTCGCAGCCACTCTTGAATTATTAACGTAAGAAGGAACCTAACCTAACCTCAAAGAGAGAACGATGAAATCGGAGATCAAGAATCACTCGAGATTCCATCTCAACGTATCGATCTCTCTATTCCCACCTACGATCGATAACTCGTTCCGGATGCGCGAACTCCGCAGGCATCGCGTACAAAATAAAATACAAAATCCGAAGACAAAGTCGGACGAATCGAAGAATCAGGATAAAAATTTTATGTGGAAAAAAAAAGAATAGAATTTCGTTTTTAATCCGAAATACTAACGGCTATTTTTAATATCCGTATATACAGCATAGTCAAGATATTTTTTGAAACGACCTACACGTGCACACGTGATCTGGTCCAAGGGATAAGATGTTAATCCTGCTAATCCCATTAGGAAACAACGTCTTTTGTTAGCGTATATAACGGGTGAACTAAAAAAAAAGAAGCAACTCGAAAACCTGTAGACAAGATGATATCTCGACGTTCTTGGTGTAAAGATAAAGAATGCAAGATAGAAAAGCATATCAAGGTATATTTGCATAATATGCTTTAGTGGTGGCTCCCTCTGTCATACCTTTTGTATACGTGAAATTTATTGCTCGGCAGTCGAGTACATTCCCATCCCCACATGGACCTACATCCTAGGATCGATCGAGCTTATACCCGGTCCCCTGAAATATGTATTCCGACGTCGAAGATTCTAGTCGCAGAAATAAGTAGGACACGAAAGGTAGCTTCGACATATTTTCATCTTATTTCACCTTTTTTTTTTTTTATCATCTCGCTAAAGATGCTGCACTTATATCATTACTCTCGAGACGATATACCCGCACAGATCAGACCTACAAAATACAAGCGGAACAATTGATCGATTGAAATTTTGAAAAAAATCATCCCTAAATATAAATACGTAAATTCATCCCTACTACCTATAATCGATTCACTAAAATATTCTTAATCTTTCCTCTAATCAATTGTATCAATTGACTTTTTTTTCCTCCGAAAGTAATGCGTCCCAAGTTAACAATCAGGCCCAAAAAAAGGGTTCCCGCGATGCCCCGCGCTCAAGGAGAAGCTAGACGCAGGCGATAGGTGTATACGTAAAGTATGTCAAGAGATTACGAGTGGAAGGCGTTGTCGGGCCTCGGTAATGAATTTATTGTTAGTCCAAGCAGCGACGGCGACGACGGTTGCGGACGCCGCTTGAGGCTACACCCGGATAAGATAAGTGCGGCGCGATCGTTTTGTTTGCAATTCGTTAGTTGCCTTTCGAGCCGACGTCTCGACGCTCGTATATCTAATGTTAAAAGCCGCGGAGACCCGATCGCCCGACGAAAGTCTGACACAAATACCGAGCGTATTCGGCATAGGTTATGGCGCTGTGTAAAAATAAAAACCGTAGAAAAAAAAAAGAAAAAAAAATGACATTACCCAGTATACCCTACGTTATATGCAAATGTACATTCCACCAGTGGACACGGTGATAATTTCTAAACAATAGTACCCACTGTCACTATCGTTTACCATATATCAGGCAGACAGACTGGAGACCAGAAATAAACCATACGATTCCAACGATATATTTATAGTCACTGAATCAGTTGGTGAATGAGAAGAAAGAAAAAATGTATTTTTACAAATTTTTTGCTTTTTACTTTTTTTTTCTTCTTCTCAAAATCATAATCTTCTAATACGAAATCTCGTGAAAAATTAACGTTACGATAAAACACGAATGTGATTAGAAAATGAAGATACAAGAGAAAAGTGGTATGTTGAGCAATCGGCTGTTTTCAATGTCGTCAAAGGCCGTTGGCTATGGTAACCACTTTACAGTGCCGTTTTTCACACGTGCACAAAAGGGCACCTCTAACGATCGTATAACGATGCTATGGTAAATAGCAGTCCTCTACGGTCTCAGTGCTAGGATAGGGAAGAGCATAAAGTCACTGCGTCATGCAAATCCAGGAAGTGTCATTCGCCGGCACGCGGTGGCTCTGTTGGATCTATACATAAGGAAGGCTCTTGCGAGAAGCGCACTGTAGAACACGAAAGGAATATCCGAGTTGTATTAACTCCGCCTTTTACCCTGACACGACGTACCTATCGAATAGACATATATTTTCACACCCTATATGTATGCATACGCGACGACGTCACCGCCCCTGATACCACCATGTACATATATCGAGTGACCTGGATTTACTTAGGAGGGGAAAGTGCATTAGAGGGTTTGATTTGATTTCCATACAATAAATGAACGACAAGAATAGGACACGAAAAATGTTGATTCGCGAAAATGATATTTAGCCAAAAAAGAAAATGGGTAGATAAATAATTTATTTTAAAAAAATCTTGTACAACTTTCAAGCAGCGTGTATGAAAAAAAAAAAAAAAAAAATGAAAATTTATTATAAAAATTAATCCATTGTTTATAACGTGCCAAATAAATCAACGTTAAAGGACCATTCGATATACTTCGTAATCCCATGGATATTCAAAGATGCGATTCGTAGAGATTAATCTCACGTATCCATACGTCTATATATATACCCCCACGCGAAAGCTTCTCATAGAAATCCGAAAAACCGATAAAACGTCACGCAAACGATGATAAATGCGTTAGGAGCGAAGCAGTGGCAGAAGCGCCAATCTCCAATGCCATAAATTTCAGGTAGCCATGTATACTGATCCTTTCACAAGGTACCCTGGTTAAAATACAGTATATACCGATTCACATGTGATACAAAGTCGAAGTTCCAGAAGTCTTTGGCTCGCACGGTATAGGTATAGAGCAGCAGAACGTTGATTTATCATACACGAGGGATTTAACTGCATCGGATCTCTCGATTCATTGTGTACATATATTGCCCTTAGCTAAGAGGCAAGACGCGTTATTGCATTAGTCCCATCGCGAAACCAAAGAGCAGGACGTAGAGGGGATACATGGATCCCATAAGAGAAACCGTGAACGTTCAAAAAGAAATATGGTTTATGTGTACTCCGTGACAATAGACAATATCTCGATATCGTGGCTGCGATTCTCGGCTGAAACCTTGCGGTGTATTGTGAAGGCAGCATAAGGCGGTGCATGGCACAAGGCAGGATATAAGTCAGTGGTAAGGCAGGTAAATGCATATATATATATAACGTACGAGGTATCAGATAAGAGACAAGAGACCGTGGATTCTCAGCGACATGTCGCGCGTGTGGTCCCGATCCGTTCTGAGCGCTGTTCACAGCTTCCACAGGGCAACCTCCAATCACGAGCAGAGGCTTATTTTCTCATAAATAAAATACATCCCAGACGGTAGCCCGCACGGCATTGTTCGATCAGCCGGAGAATAATGAACGTTTTACAACGAAACAGACAAAATTTAGACGGACGCGTTAACCGGTTTGCACGAGCCTGAAAGAACGAACTTCCCTTTGTACAGTATGGACGGAGCTTTGCGTTTTACGTTTTTTTTTTTTTAATTCTTTTTCTCTCCACAGAAAACCTTACCGCGTCATCGGCAGATAGTATCGGTCGCTTGGAATGTTTTACGAGAGTGAACCGCGCATGCGCAGTGCATCGCAGATAGGGATTACGTAAAGTTTAGGGGGTCAGCTGATTTTTTTCATAAAATAAATCTCGCCCTAGCTTTGTCACTGGGATCTTACGTTATCGGTGAGAAGGATTGATCCTAGCGAATGATAAAGTGTGAGTTATCTTAATAGTCCTTTTTTTTATGTTAAACTCAGAATCCAAACTGGACCAATGTGGGATTTCGTGAATCCTAAATTCTAGAGGATCTTGTCAATGCTTTCTGAGAAGTATGAGACTAGGCCGGGCATACTTAGGCGTACCGACTTGGACTTGGACTATTCACGACGGGATGTCCTGGACCATCGGATAGTCAAACGAATAAATTCTTTCCCCGTGTAAAGATGCTGTAACACTATCCTCTCATGGCGTAGAGCCAACCGCGAGAGTACATCTCTTTGATGGTTTGGTCACGAGATGGCACTGTACGCGTATAGGAGTCAGTGTAAACTCGTATGTTTGAGGGGAGGAAAAAAAATGTCAAGCAAGGAAGGAACAGCGCGATGCATCAAGAGTTATTAGGCAACTGGCAGGTACATGACTTTTTGGATGCATTTAGTTGGCTGATTGTGTAACGAGGGATGTTATCTATGCTGATACCGATCTGTGACACTGGCTACGTAGTTGACTCTCTTGCTTGTAATTGTATCGTGGAAGACTGTCGCTGGGATTGGATGCTGGACCTGCGAGGACGTATCTGGGCGTTAGTCGGATCCGGTGAATTCTTAGAAGTACATTTTTAGAGGAACAATGGATTTGGAGGCTGGACCAAAAAACATGGCGCCTCGCTTAGAAACGTGACTTGACGTATCAGTTCTTGCTTCGGGATCATCGTTACTGGCATTTACAGATTACGACACTTTATCGTAAATCACCAGTAGGTACTCCCAGACGTTCAGTTATCCAGCTGATAATGATTTCGCACGGAGACATGAAATCTCCTCTCTCTTGGCCAAAAGTTTTTTTGTCGCAAGACAATTTGAAGACGATTGAGACGATCAAATTTCAGGTTAGGTATGATTGGGAATTTTTTTTTAATTTTATTTTTAAAAAATTCTCCTAATTATTTCATTAGAGTGGATAAATCTTTCCAAGGCAATTAGTCGGATAGTTTATTGATACTTTTGTATGATCGATTACTGACTTTTAATCGTACAATAATATAATCAATTATTTCGATAATCATCGTATAATTTATTCGTTTATTAATCAACTTCGTTATATTCACTCTCTGATTATCTATTAGTACGGTTCAACCGTGGACAATAAAGATGAGAATTAACGAGTTCGATGACGCCGCTCATAAGATATCGTAGCACTGACAATCCGAGTGACTGAAGAGGATCGACGATTATCGCTCGTGATAAATTACGGCATTTATAAGCCTGGAGTTTAACGTGACATGGGAACGTAATCAGCCGGGAGCCCTAGACTTTGAATCGTTTTGAAGTGATGCCAGTCTCCAAAATCGAGGCCATTTACTATGAAAGAAAAAAAAAAAAAAAATGCCTTCACCGAGAAGAGAGCAATTATCAAGCAGTTAATAATCCAGTACTCGACTGTGATAAATGAAAAAAAATTTACTGAAGCGTATAAAAAAAATTTTTTTCTACTTGGACAATATAAATTATTAGACCGATCCCGATAGGTCTCTGTTATCGCTAGACTTTCTTTATTAACATAGGGTCATTTGTGATCGGACTCGATAGTGAGATTTATCAATAAAAATATCACACGTGTATATCCGTCATTCTATAATATTACGTACAATGACAGTCTGACAAGTAAAAATATATTGTCATACAATAAAAAATCAAACACCGTAAACACTTATCACTGCAACTATAAAAATTCCACGTGACACCTGTCAACGTCCAATATACCCAAAACAATGTATTTGACAGTAACTATAATTAACTGAGAAAGAGAGAAAAGAACTTGTAAAAAATTCGTCAAACTTAAATAAACAATAGCGTTTATTGAATTAATTAACGGCCTACTGTCAAATACAATGGAAACACAATTATTTATGGTATATGTAATAAAATATTCATGGGAAAGAATTGCATCCTGAACTGCAGTTACAATATATTACTGCAAGACACGCTACAGTAATACCACGTTACCATGGGAGTCATTGAGAAACGAAGTAACCGGTATAGTCGGATCTCTACGCGACGAAGCATAAACCACAGTGATAAAAAAGAAAGCAAAATAAAAATTTATTATTATTAACGAGCGGAAGATACGTGCCACTAATTTTTTTTTTTTTTACGCGACCCTATAACGTCAACCCAAGCAGATAAGGTTATTGACGTGCGACATATGCGTGGGACGTTTTCGAAAGACGCGCGACGGGCTCCAAACGCTTTTCCGGAAGACGTCGCTTCAGCCGCTCGTGCGTATCAAACGGGACCGAAGCGCCGTGGCTGGGTGCCCGTCCTTTCTCAAAAGCACTTTGAGAGAGTGACAGGAGCGTTTCTGGCTTTACGAACAGGATTTAATGACGATAATGATAGTCCGTGAACATGGTCTAAAAAGTAAGAGCAGAGGACCGTAATAATAAAGCAACATCGAGTAGAAAAATGAATGAATAACGAGACCGGTCCGAGGCCGACATTAAAAAAGAAAATGGACTATAAATTCAAATCACTTATATATAAGCAGCGCTGGGAAATTATTTAATATCATAAACGATCGTTTCTAACCGTATGATTTTCATGGACTCAAATTTCCAAATTTAATTCGTAATTGCTTCGAGCTCTGGCAATGATCGTCAAAGAGCTTCTCCCCCCCCCTCTTAAAAAGTCCATCCTTCGACCTTACGAAGCTACGAAATTTCGTGAATAATTTCAATTTTCAAAAAGATTTAATTATATAATTTTTTATCGTTAAGAATCGTTGACAGTTTTTCATTTGCATAAACCCAGTATGCATGCACTCTCTGTAATATGCCTTAGGCTGTGCACACAACGAACGTCCACTCCAGCCGGTTAAAGTAGATAGAAACGCCTTTGGGTCTGTACCCATATGCCATACATACATATATACACTTGTATCACCCTCGAATGTACCGTTTCGTCGGTGCTGGTTTACGGATAATTTAGCAAGGCGTTTGCATTTGCAAATGCGTTACGAGAAGATGATATCTCCCACGTAACCGCAGCACATGGAAGAATCTCTAGTTAATATGCATGCACGGGCTTAATTTACATTAGTCGCCGCATCCAAGCTGCATTACCAACGTATGTACATACGGAAGCAGCATCAAAAATAAGTATGCGTATTTCCGCTGTACAAATACGCGCAGGTACCGTAGTAAATTGATAACTTGACAAGAAGCATAGAAAAAAAAAAAAATCGACTTTTCCAACACGTCAAAGATCGGCATTATGAAAATCCGAAAAAAATCTTGTAAATTCAAAATAATTCACTATTGCGTTCGATGCAATTTATCATTTCCATTGAAGAGATAAAAAAAAAATATCGCAGATTTCTCTACACGATCGTTTCTCCTGCATGCTTATTGAGAACCTGACTTTTACGTTACGTTAGGTTAGGTTATGTTCTCGTGTGGCTGATGATACCATGCGGGAAGACTCGTTAGCGAAGGAGGTTCCTTATACATGGATAATAACCACGTATGCATTAGATCCTGAGATCGAAACGTGAAAAACTTACTGATGGTTCATTTGCAGGACATGGGTGGTCTCCTGCGAGTGTGTTACTCAATGATGAAAAAAAAAATAAAAAATAAACTAAATAAATCAACCTTCTATTAGCGTCGATTAGAGTCTTGCATCGGTTATACGTATCTACTTCCGCCGTTCAATCATAGAAGCCGGTGGCAGTAAAGCGTAATCAGCTGTTGGCATAGCGTTCAGAATATTTGTTCCGTAAGAACGAAGAAATTTCAAAATAAAAGTTTGCATCACTCCCGTGGGTAAGAATCTACGAAAAGTTCAAAATGGAATATTTTTAATTCCACGTCGTATAAAAATACAGTAACGTAATTTCGAGGACATGTATAATTAAATTTAAACGCATCCAACCTAACCTAACCTAAACCACATCGTACACCGTACGGACATTCTTATTATAGCGCAGGCCAGGAGGTTCAAGGAACATGGCCGACCGGTTGAGGTCAATGTCGAACAACGATAACCGTGTCTAACCAACCGATTAGCAAAGGCACGTGAAGTACGTTCCCTTTGCATTTGTTAACACGCGTGCTCGGATACACACGTGATGCATGCAACTGTCACGGTGACATAAGATTGGGTAACCACGTATGAGCCAGTTGGAGACCGAATAGGTATATGAAATACAGTCTGACGTGACGCAGGGAAAATTTGGAAAAAAATGTTCACGTTTAGAATGGAAATTTTTCATTTTCTTTACTTTACAGCAACAACTTGAAATAAAACTCAAGTGGATTGAAGCACAAGGTGCGCTGACCCAACACCAACTTCAGTTGGCTCCACCCCCTTCAAGAGTGGATATTACAGTGACTGGTGAGTCACCGAATGCGCCACTTCACTCCATTTCACTCCGTACCCACTTCACCGGCACTCCATGTCCACTTCAGTCCGTTCCGTTCCGTTCCGTTCCATTCCATTCTGTTCCGTGTCTCGCACACGGCTCTGACTTCAACTAGCCACACGCTAGTCCAGACGTTATACCTTGTCACGCTTCACGCTACCACGATTCTCCCAGCCTCCCATACGTCTGGACCAAAGACAACTTGTCCCAGTGTTCTGGACGAAGCTGGCACCGTATATTACTAATTAGGCAAAATCATATTTCGCTACGTCGTTGCGTAACAGACTTGACACCAGCACGTGTACCCGTATGTGTGAAAACAAAAGTGACGTATATGAATTTTCTTGAAACTATTCGACTTCCGGTTAACAGAGCAAAGTGACGGAGCGAAGGGGATTGCAGGTAAAACTAGCTTGGAACACGAGACGCGTGTACTTCGGGATAAATTGAATCGAGATGAAGTCACGGGCTGAGATGAAAAATGGATCATTTGATTTTATTCTAGAGAGAAGGGTGAGCGATTATTGCGGGACGAGATCGAACGGTCATTTTCTTTTTCTTTTTTCTTCGAAGATGATCAAGAAAATGTAAATTGTAAAATTATTATTAATTTTTGGAATTTATTTATGTACACATTCGTCTAATCTAGCTTTATGACATCTGTCGTGGCTGTGCAACTAGAACTAACACGTGTGTACGGTATGTTCGGTTTAAGTTCCTGGTCGCTCGTTTTACACTGGTGGGTGGTGATAGCCGTGACTAACATTGTTTGGCGACGCTATTTCCCTCTGGCGATAAGCTAATCGCATCGCATGACCTGAGATAAATATTTTACACTATTGTATTGTCGCCTGACGTTCCTCGCCAAATGCATCGTCCTTTGATGTACCAATGCGCTGCGCCTCTGTCGAGAATACGTCTAAGAGAGACGGAGACAAAATATAGACATCATAAAAGGATCCACGGAATCTCCTAAATCTTTTTCAATACTCGTGTCCCGCCCCATAAAAGTTTTCGAACGAGCATCTTAAAAACGCTCAAGCAGAAGCACATAAACTAGCCTAAAAGCATTGGCGCGTAACCTGCACAGACCCCGGAACCGCAGACGTATATATACGTAATATATCTTAGATATATATATATATATAAGTTCACATAAATACGTATACCTATATATATATGAACAACCCCTCGCGATCCACACTAAATTAACTCTAAACAATATATATATATATCAACACTATCCACCTTTGTCATTGCACGTGTATGAATTCTGAAATCAGACAAAGCCCAGTGACCAGAGCTACAAAAAATGATACAGTATGATATGCAGTCTACATAATAACGAAGAAAGTTCTTAGCCAGTCCCGCGTAGATTATTTGCACCATAAAAATTCATAGTGCACAGTAACAAAGAATTGCTGTCTTGGCTCACGGTTTTACGTGAAATATAAAAAATAAAGGGATCCTCAGCCAAGCGGCGCGCTCACAAGCAATACTATATACGCGTCGTGCATTATGCCGAGGCTTCAAAAACTGTCGTCGGTTTGTACCATAAAAGAGTCTATGGTTTGAAAAGCATATGGGATTATGAGGACGTACAGTTGAAACAAACAGTAGGAACAGCTGTTAACCTCCGTGAATACGTACAGGCGAGTTTACAAGAGAGAGAGCAATCCCGAGTTGGTACGACGCGTCATGTTTTTAAAAGTACGTACTGCCGTTAGGTTACGTAAGTATAGGGTACGTTTAGGTACGTACTCATCCCTTGGTCCACCTTGAGTGGTTACGAAGCACTGCGCGCCGTGGCGTCTTTCTTGGTGCATTGTGGGAGACGAAAACTTTTGTATGCACGACGATCAAATACATCGCGACGGTTTATTTATCTGGCTTCGACGCGCTCTTATGGTTCTCCTTAACGATAATCGTCAAGAGAAGAACTTTAGTGCCGTACCGTGAATCAGGTTAGGAAGGTATCGTCGGCTCGTCTCTATATAGGCATATGGGGGTAGGAAAAAAAAAAATTTGTGGAAACGACTCTACGCCGAATGCCTATTTAACCTGATGCCGATGCCGGAATTCGTCGACTAAAAAGAGACGGGTAGGGTTCGCGTGATTTCATGTTAAACCAGATCAAAAGAACACTTCTACGAAGTGTGGAATTCGAAAAGAATAGTGGATAGTACTTTGAAGTGGGTACGAACGCGGTTCGAAGGGATGTTGATTGTTCTACGGATTTTCTTTTTTTTTTCGAGACCTCTAGAATTTTCCCTAGGAGACGAGGAACGTCGAGGACGGTTGTTGTTTTGACTCGATGCGTAGTATCGTTAAGTGCGCATGCGCAGTGGCTATAACGCTTACGGGTTAATCTGTACGATTATACCGTGTTTGCACGGTCGATCTTATTCGCCCGCAGGATACGAATTTCCTATCGATTTGTCGGTACGTCGTTACCGAGGAATAGTAAGATAATTTATTGACTTGCCTAACAGTGTATACGTGATACAGCTGGTAACGATAGGCCACCTACCCTCCATTACGTAAGATTGTCGGGAATATCGATTATACGTTGCACCTGCGATGTCCTCGGGCAACATCGAGAGGTTAACGTACCGCGAAGATATTAAGCGTGGATATTATGCACGGATGTTATTTCAATGTAATTTGACGTGAAACAATAAACAGAATGAAAAATCGTGTTTACAATTAAATTCAAGAAAAAAAAAGTGTCGTTTGACAGTTAAAATTTCACATAAATAAAAAATCGATTTTTTCCTCCTCTCGTTGCCCGACCTCGTATCTAATCGGTACAGGTACAGTACTGTGCAAAAATAATAATGACATGCTCCCCATTATGCATATCGCAGTGCCAGAAATCATTGAAATAACTCGCAGTGACAATTTGAAAAATCATGTAAATATTCAATCATCCTGTTCGCGGTCTAAGAGAGAACTCAAAAAAGTAGTAAGACTTCGTTCTGGATTTCGCGGAAGAACTGGATCGGCACTTCCGGTAGGTAATGTCAGTCGCGCTCCTAAATGTCTTGGTTCGATTGAATTTCCTGGTAGCGGAAGACGACAGGTGCGCGCAAGACACGGTTGTCTTGTACGAAAACAAATTGTGATTAACAATCGCACCAGAGTCGAGGAACGGAACCCCGGTATGACTTGTTCCTCTTGTTCCTCTTGTGCGTCCCTCGACTCCTTCTTCTTCTTTTTCTCTTGTTCATCCGCGTCTTCTGCGAGTCGAGGCTACGACTCTTGCCATCGTCTATTCCGGGTCTACTAGGAAACGCCTGTCTCTCACACCCTATGCCTACGGATATAAATATACTCGAGCAAACCTCTGCCACGGCACTCTTGCTAATTGCCAATAGGAACAACCGGACACGAGGAACGCCCGAGACGTTCAAAACACGCCTTTACTCGGAAGTGACGTTGATCCCTGTCACGAGACGCGCGACACGCTCACTTAGAATCGAACGGGAATTCACAAGAAGGATCCTCCCCCCCTCCCGTGTCTTCTTACGAGAGAATGGATACTTTTAGCAGGGACTTTACGTCTTTTTCACGTTACATTTATTTTACGGGTTTTTACGTATTTCTCAATTTTTATAACTCACTCATCGAAACTGGACGACTCTCTTACTTTTCGCTGCAATGGAAATTGGCACTCACCTGAAAAATAAAAAAAAAACATTTATTAAACGACGAATAACGCAATATGTAATTTACTGATTTTTTTTTTTAAAACAAATTATCATCATCGACACTTTCGATGTTAGTATTCAAGGATCGCTGACACTTAATAATATAGCATATCATGAGTGTCATATAAGAAAGTGTCAACCTCGGTCGACAAGAGCGACCTCGTTATCGTCGCTCCGTTGGCCAAACGGTTAAGAGCACTGGCAATGAATCTCGTGCGAGAAGGTCGAGGTCAGGAGATGAAGTGACAAGATTGTAAGTCGAGGTTGAGTCAATCTAGGTTTGGTTAGTCGTGTCCTGTATACATAGAAGACACAGGTCAGACTGTCCCGTATAACGATTGAACCAACTGACCTTACTCAACATTTTACCAAACACTATATTTACGATCAATACAAGTGTAGCATCCACAGTAAATACAGTCAATTACCCTCGACCGCGAACGCTATCCGAGTTTTGATCTTCGATAGGACCTCAATAGGTCTCTATTCCCAATATGTCAATATATTGAGTAGGATTGGGTAATAGGACTAACAAGCCGAGATTATCCCATGAGATAATTACAATCCCGAGATGATCAATGGAAATGATTCTGCCTGTCGGATTAGCCTGATTTTACTATTGACGTTTAAGGCAAGGCTACTCGATTTTAAACCTGACAATTGTTTTTAAATTAAATTTGACAATTGGACCTGAATAAAATTTACCGTTAATTATCGAAATAGTGAATCGTAATGAGAAAAATAAAAGTTTTCACACAGGCAACGTTTACCAGTGTATTTACATAAGCTACAAAAGGGACAGCGTGAACGCGCGCGTCGCTGTACTGTTTTTCAATGCACGCGCGAGAAATTGTCTTACGCTGGGAGACAAAGAGAAGACAAAGTTACGTCTCTCTGAATTGTCATAACGTCCGTCGAAGGAGACAGACAGACGCTGTCTTGAATGAGGACATTAAAAACAGTCTGAAACGAGAGAGGTGTGTCTTTGGTGCTGGGCCACGGGAAGGAGAGAGAGAGAGAGAGAGAGAGAGAAAGAGAGAGAGAGAGAGAGAGAGAGAGGGGCGAGAGGAGAAGCTTCGTGACGAAAGCGATACTCACGTTACGATGGGAGCGTCATTTCCGGACGAGTAAAAGACTCTCATGAAAACTCGGTCAGAAACTCGGAGCAATTCCAGGATGGTAATATCGCTTTCATGTGAATTGCATGCGATCTACAGTGAGCGATAAGGTCATCCGCAAGAGCCAAATCGAGTAGTGCACTTTAAGTTAAATTTGTATGCGCTGGGGAAAAGTATTAACGTACATTTATTATATATCCGTATATGAATGTATTACACAACTGCCGAAAAGCATCGATTATATGCACTTTGTGTAATTTCTTTTATATTCCAATTACAAGCAAACAGCCGATCAAGAATATATAAAGGTATAGCAATACCATTAAAAAAAAAAATGATAAAACATTTGACGTACAATTACGTCCATATACCAATTTGAATTTAAAAATTTCTCCTGCCTTAAAAAATTCTTCCAGCCACGTGATTGTCCTAAGGATAAATAATCTCCGCGTTAACCACGCGTAAAGTACGTTTTAATAAGGTGACAGAAAGAACCCACGAAATATTATAAACACACAAATTCCTCTATTTAGCCCGAAACTAAGCCTGTAACATACGTAATCCTACCATGGCAAATTAGCCCGTAAAAAACTCCCATATATGGTACATTGAAAGGACGAAAAGCACATAAAAAAATCCCAAAGTCCCGTGAAAAATATTTCACTGCAATGAAGAGACACGTCGAGAAAAAAAAATTAAGCTTCAACCAAATCTCAGCCAAGAAGTCGAATCGTATCTTGCAAGTTCATAGACTATGCAGACTACTAGAGGCGGTATCCTCGCACTTCAATGAAGCCCGTTCCGGTTCGTTTGACGTGGATTGCTTATACGGCCTGACCAGCGCACGAGCGAAGGTTAAAGAATGTAACTGGGATGGTTAATGTAAGCTTCGATTGAAATGCGGTTCACGGATGCTGCGAGGACGCCATCCAGTCTCCAACATCTCGTGAAGTTACCTATACACATATAGGTATTCCTTCGATCTTCCTTTTCAACTTCTTCTTATCCCCCCTATCGGCCCTCCCCCGCTGCCCCCCCCCCCCCGGTTCACCGACCACAGCCACTTCGTGCGCTTCTTCTTCGTTCGACTTCTCTTCCTTCTTCCTTAACACGCTTCCTTCTCCTTCTCTTACCTCCCTTCGCGGTAGTTATAGTTATCTTCGCGTTAGGCTTCTCTCCCAGCATCCATTATTATACCTTACAGAAGGATGCTGAAGTCTCTTTTTTCATGGGTATCTGTAACCGCTGCTCCTATACTTACCTTGTATTATATTACTCTGCCCGGTATAGGCGTATCTTTCGGACTCGTATGTTAACGTTGCTTATTGTTGCTGATTGCTGGGTACAGTTAACATTGCAACAATTGGATTGATCTTGTGGGATAAAATATTTGTGCAAGGCCGTAGAGACTCGTGGATACACGTGCTGCTTTCGGGATACTCTGTGCATTGTCATGAATATATTTTTAAAATAGTCGTTTTTCAATGGCCGCGATCAATCGAAATTTATTTATCCCTTATTTGTACAATTTTCAAAAGTCACACGAACCCTGTAATATTGGACTCGGTGCTGATAGCAACAATGCGAGGATAACTACTAGCTGATTAATTATGGTCTTATTACGTACCGTAACGCGAGGATTGATAAAGAAAATTTTTTTTATATTATCTGAATCGTAGAAATTTTGAAACTTTATATAATCCCTCGTTACCGTTCATATTATATGTGATTCGAAAAAAAAAAAGTATCTTCGAGTCTCACAAACTCCGTGTCGTATATCAACGCCCACCTAAAAACTCATAAAATTACTAATTGGACATACGTCGCACAATTCATTCGGCGATGCACTCGACTTGGTTACGATTGATGCACTGCTTGCATTTTGCAAGCTTCACGCACATTTCACGATAATAAATGGCACTCGTGCGTTGCGTAATATATATTGCAGTTCTTTTTTTTTTTCATAAAATCTATAAATAATCTCGTCTCAAATAACGTCTCGATATGCTAAAAAAAAATGTCGATTCAAAGTGCGTTAAAAAAAAAGTTTTTTGCGAAAAGTGCATAGAAGCTTCCTATAATTTTTGTGTTAAAAAATGCAAATATTTTTTGCACTTTTCTGGTGTTCCACGTATCTCTTGATAGAGCCGTTGGGACATTGCTCTTGGTAGGTAAGCACATGCGAATATATTCTGGTATGCAGGCGAATACATAGAGCCCCGTTGCCAATTTGCAAACCGGTACATAAAGCTTCCATATACAGGTACTTATCTATACATAAGGGTACCCTCATATATGTATGTATAGGACAATAGGCAAATTAATATTGAAGCATATATATATATATGTTTTTCTGTACATACTATGAGATTGGGCATATAAGTATGTATATAAGGGTACATATTACACTTATGTATATGTATATATAGAGGATAATAAATTATATTGATAACAAATAAAATATGTTTATCTTTATATGCTACGTGATTGATTTATAGTACATAAGCACACGTGCTATATACTAGTGTACATACTATTATATGTATATGTATACTAATGTAACACGTAATGTACCAAAGGAATACACCCTGTCGTTCAAGTCATTTAGGTAATTTAAATCAAAATAGTCGTATAAGATTCAACGTCGTCATTAATCTATCCTCCGGAGGATTCGTCGCGATCTTAATACGCGTAACGCTAATAAACCACGAAGTACATTTATCGCGAGAGCTTTTTCAAAGAGAAAAATAAAAAGTATCATTTTCAGCTTGCGATACGTAAACGTTAACAAATGGCGACATCTATAAACGTGCCGCTTAACTTCCACGTAATATGACGTGCAGTCCCACTAAATAGGACATTTGCTAAAGTCGTATTACATTAATGCCACGTAGACAGTTTACATTGAAAAGCAGCTAAACCGAATTTCGCAATAATATTGTTGCACATCGACGAAAATCTACGTTAGATTAGGTCAGGTTAATTTTTCGACGTGCAATGAAATTAAAATGTCGCTTGATAATGAAAACCATTGATTGTCAATAGAAAAAAATAAAATGACAAACGCGTGCATTCTGACAGACAAACCCAATGCAATGGTGATTAAATTTCCAGGTTTTATGTGAATGAAAATTATTTTGAAAATTAGTAAAAAAAAAAGAGGTTTGAAAAAATTATTCTTTCCAAGTGCTTATTGCACGTATAATGGATTCCTGATTAGGTCGTTCACATCTTACGATCGATCGGCTATAATACTGTTTGTCGTTGTTATTTCTTATCGGGTCACGTGGTTCGGGTAATACGTCACAGTTTGATTTTCGATCAATTGGTCGTTTCAATTAGAACCGTCGTAAATCGGTACCCTGCTTTTCATATCGCGCATGAGCGCACGTGCACATACTTACTACGTACTAAAACTACAATCGCGTATCAATTGTATAGTTGTCACTGATAAGGGACACTTCCTTATTTCCTTTCTACCTATAACGCAAACTGCCGAGAATATAAATACAAACAATATATTTCCGCATCTTGCATTACACTACATGGGTATGTGCTTATATGCATTAATAATTATTTCATGAATCATTATGGGATACGATCGAAATAATTTTGTTCCTTTAATTAAGAATATAATTTATAATATTATTATTCGTACTAAAAAATTTGCTTGGCAGTACAAGTTTTTTCGTTTAATTGCTAACCCATTTGTTTTTGTAATTCATCCAATTTTTTATTTATTCTACTACTTCGCTCAAATCTAATAATCATAAGTCATACGTATCTCGCAATCTTAACAGAGTTAATTGCAGCTCCCGGTACACCTACAATGCACAGGCCTATATACGTATAATTCAGGGTACAAGTAAAAACGTAAGTGGTACGTGAAATTCTCGAGTGAAATCATCGAGCATAACGCGATTAAGTAGACGGACATGTGAGTGCATTATTTAAAAAATTAATTCCACCAAGAAGAAAATACACGTGCAATCTCTCTTAAGAATATTTCAAAACGGCAAGTTGCACTAAATTCAAGACCCAAAAAACAAATAAGAGGAGACGACCAGTGACGGACCCTAACTGGTCCACTGTACTTATCAATGGACCAGGTGACGGTTGAGTGACTGGGTCACTTTATTTTTTGCTGAAGATAGATATCCCGTGAATATATCGAATCCAAATGACATTAATAATAAAGCGCAAAAGTCACGAAATGCACTGTTGTCTTGAAATTAATTATTATTATTCCAAAGCGAGGTCGTAGTTCAACATGGCAAAATTTTTCGTGCCTCTCATTCCCAATGGGTACCAAGTAAAATTAATGACGAATCTCCATTAGCCTAGGGTCTCTCTCGAGTGGCACCGTAGAGAAAAACATGTCCAAATGCCATTGTTCTCAGCGCCTCATTATTCTTACCTGAAAGGGTCCGTGCGCTGTTTTTTCTTGAAAAATAATAACGCGAATAAGTTTTCACGTGGGATCTACAAATGTCGCCAATGTCTCAGTCGCCAAAAACAAAAATCTGGTTATCACTCCTTTAACTAAGCGTACCGAAAGTACAAACCGACAGTTAAAACCTATTACAACTCCCAGAGACCAAAACAATAAGTGCCAAGAGATCGAAAGAAAAAAGAAAAATACACAAAATACTCAATTTTTCTTTAATCCCGTCTCAACGTCGATCATCCCTCTAGTTTAAAAATAGAAAAAATTTTCACAAGTACTTCCCTCGTCATTATCGTTCTCCAGCCTTGGTACCTATCACTGGCCTTGGTGCGAAAGAAAATAAATTATACAATTCCCAACCGAGTAAATGATATATATATATACAGCAATAGAATTTCAACCCTAAAAAATAATAATAATGACAACGGCGTACTGCTTGTCCTTTGGCCACGGAGATGAGACCCACAATGCGACGGTGCTAATGACGTCTCCCGAGTGAAACCATCGAATTAGCATAATTGGGGTAGACGCCCCAAGAAAGGCGATACCTGCCTACTTAATGCCGAGAGCTTCGAATACCGGAAACCCAAACGAACTCCCGAGTTCTCAGTTCTGACCGATCATCATATAAATTATGCAGAGAAGTAAGGTACTGGAACGACGAGCGTCACCCGTTGTACAGTCAACTGGCATTTTTATTCATCCGAGTCAGCAGTCGTAGCTCGTTCACAATGAAAATACGTCATCCATCATATACCGGCGAGTTCCACACGACTGTCCCTATGGACGCAGAGCGTTCAGAGATTCCTGAAGCTATCCGAGATTGGTTATCTGCTTGTCAGCTGACAAATGTCATAGGAGCACAATAATAAATATGAATAACGATAATAATAATAATAATGGAAGAATATCGTGGTGCACGTATAAAAAGATATCGCAGCAATCAATTATCGAAAAAGACCGACGGAATGATATTTAAGTACAAAGGGACAACGAAGAGTCAAAGTTCTAATATCGAACTTGAAATTCTATTTAAGCCGTGACGAGAACCTGCCAGCCTTTAATTTAAGGGGAAGGATAGTCTTTGATGGTCGACCGTTCGACTTTGTGCAAACTTCATGTCAAAGGACCCTTAACCCTTAGGGCAGATTTTACTTAATTTTCAATCTGCTAGGAACAAGCATTCTCGCAGGAGACATATGTGTGTGTAAAGTCGAGTTTCGAGACGTTAAAGTTTTCATGAAACGACCCCACGAGTCACGTGACAATAAGGGAGAGACCTGCGGCACTAGAAATTTATTATTAATACTCAGCATTCACGAGTTTCATAAGGCTGGTTTCTAAAGCTATGAAAAGGTAAGCTACCTGAGCCGCGTACCTATTATAGTCATTGGGCCAGACTGCTGTTCTGTTACATGTACAATAAACCCGGCGTGTATAGTGTAATGTATTATCGAGATTAAAATACCATGCGTGCAGGTTAGCTGCACTTGTAAAAGATTACATGTAATAATTACAACGTGGTAGTAAATTCCTTGAGAATTTGACATGATCGTGCAATTTTTCGAGCGGGTTGTCATTTAAAATTTTTCAAATTGCAGTTTCGCTTTATGCGCGTCTTCTTAAGCTTTACATAAGGATTTTTCTTACTGCCGTTGAGTAAGGCTATGCACTTTCATTGTGGACTCGGCGCGTCTTTCGTGGGACAATTTACAATTTAAGGCGATGGGCGCGTCGCGTAATGGGCTATCGTTACCCTAATGGCGCATTCACAATGGATATACGAAATATAACAGTTTCACTCGCAAGCTTGCCAAATCGTCAGTTCTCAGTGAAGAAAGGGTCGTCTGCGTTTATACATATATAAAGCCATTTGGCATTGCGAGAATTAATGAAACACTAAGGTGATATCATATAACGTCTGTCTAGCTGAATTTATCATCGTGCAGTCAAGTCTACTGTATACCGAGTTAACAATTGCGAAAGGTGTAACAATTCAATTGGGGATATCAGATGGATCTTGGATTGCATTTACTGGACGATAGAATTGCTCAATATGTTTTTTTTTTTTTTTTTCAAAAATTCCCAAGCCGCGGCTAATTAAAGATAAATAATTAATTCACGGGTAAAAATCAAATACAGCTTATTAAAATCCCGTAGTATCTATCGATTGGTTTTTTAGTCTCGAATTTACTTTGTTCCCACCGAAGCAGATAGCAACGCAATGCATCCTGTGCCATGCAGGTCGATTATTCACATGCATATAGCAAATGCAATCAGGATGCAATTAAGCATTCAGATGCGTGCAGCAAATCGACATAAATGCTAGGTGAACCGGGATAAAATACGATCAATTTTATTTGCCATTATATCCATCGCATATATACATATTGTACACACGTGCGAATGATCAAAGATCAAAATTAAATTGAAAAAAAATTAATTCAAATAATCTTTTAATGACGCACTTTTTCCTGCGATAACTTAAAAACTCAAATAATGCAGTAAAAGTAGAGCGATTAAAAATAAGTATGCTAAAGGAAAATTTATTCAGAGCACAAAACTCTGTACAAGCTCACAGTCCGCATAGCGTAACGAGCGATACGCGTAGGAGAACCGAACGCGCTTCCAGGTCGCCGTGTTTCATGTTCACCGGGCGTGCATATTAATTAAAGCACATTAATTAGCCAGCAGCCAATCGAGCATTGTGCAGCAAATCGACGCGCCACGATTTGTAGCTCGTACGACTGTTTAGTCGCGCATATGTGGTACCTATCTGCCATTATAATAGAACGGCGAACCTTTCCCTTGGTACCAACATAATGGTGTCGTAAAGCTCGAGCATGAGGCGTACCAATTAGCGCAGCGAGTCGGTGCTGTTATAGCGTGTGGCTTGAAAAGAAATTAATCTCCAAGAGACACGTGTACACATATATACGCATGTGTGTGCATCATATAAAACTTTACCCGAAAACTGACTGTTTCTCGAATTTCTAATTTTTTTTTAATGAACATTCGTTAAAATAAAAAAAATTCTTATGAAATATTTTTCTGGTACAATAGTTTTTTTTTCCTGCTGCATGTCTATGCATTTTGGATGCAATTTTCCCATATGCATGCAGGTATGCAGGCGTTGGTATCATTATTATAATTATGTCGTAAGAAGCCTATGGTGATAATGTTGTCGACTGTATAGCTAATGCTAGTGCACCGGACAATGCGTATGTACAGCGATGCAATCATAAACATTAAGGACGGTAACGACTAGGTGCATCTTGCTTCCGTGTTCACGTTGCATTGCACTCTTGGCGCAAATATATCTAATAAAATTGCATCTTTAACGTCGCGCATGTGGCAATCGCCGTTATAATAATTATCCCACGCTGATGTAAAACGACTTGAATGGAATCGAACTGATGATTTGTGAGTTAATAAAATCCTGAGTAGGTGTATATTATTCGCGACGTTAAATAAATTTCGGAAACGTCATATAATTTTTATTATAATTTATTGCATTTCTCATAAGTGCACTGTCTATCGGGTTGTGGGCGAATTGCACGTAAGAACCGTTAGATTAAATTTATCAATGGAATTTACGATCAGAGACTGAGCTGAGTGCATCGGAAGAAAATCTTTTTTTGCAATTTTGCACAAAGTCAAAACGAGAGAACATTCGAGTGGACAAAAATATTCATTTTTTTTAACCATATCGGTATTTTTTGTGGTAGCTGCAAATTTTACCAGCCACACATATGCGCCATGATAGTTATTAAAAAATTTGGAGCTTCCTCGTCATAAGATTCAAGGATAATTAACGATCTAACAGTCATTAAACGTAACGAGCAATGGCGTTTATTTGAATTAAAGAAATATTTGAAAAAAGGAAAATAAAAAAATTTGCTCAAACTTTCTTTTGATTCTGATATTTTTTCTTTCTTAGTTCCCGAATACGGGACAAAAATCAGCTGCGACCGGGTCGAAGCTAATCGTCTGTAGAAAGCTTATTTCCTCAATTGCTTCACGGCGCGAAGCGAGACGACGTTCATGATGACTTGATGGCTCGATGACTCGACGACTAAATAGTCATTCGAATGGCTAGACCATGTCATAGAAATTCAGCTTGAGATTGCAGCGTCATGGCGCATTGTGCTTAAACTTCCGATAAGAAGTATCCGTTTCCATAATCATTAAGCGAGTCATCAATAATGAGAAAATACAGAAGATAATGTGAACCATAAAACGAATGCACATTGGACGGGTTTATGGGGATTAAAAAAAAAAAAGACTTTAAGTGCGCGTTTTGAAATCGTACGCCATTTCCCGCCTTTGAAATCTTACTTTAGTAAAAAAAAAGAAAAAAAGCAATCTTCTCAGCAATCAATCACTGACTTCCATTCGACCGTACTTCCTTCCTCCTTCATTTCTCACGGTACATATAATTTCTGGCTGCACTGTCGGCGGTATGAAATTAAGCTGAGCCATTCATCATTATCAAAAACATCTGCTAATTTCACACTGTACTAATAATCTATCAGTCATCAAAATTATGAGTGAGAGTACTGTTTGGAATTCATATGGAATTCATTTCTAATATATATTCATGTAGATGAGTTATTGCATTCCAAGATGCATTAAGTGCATCGGAATGATGCATTGAAATCACTTTGTAACCCATCAGATATCAATATCAGTCATGCATAGGAAATGATTTTCGTGCAAATTATTTTGATTTTAAAAAAAAATTCTTTTAGCCACCCACAAAGCTGAACGAAGAACTCTCTTAATAATTTTTTTTTTAAATTTCATCGTAAAGCTCGTTTCACAAAAACTTTCGTAAAGGCCCTCGCCCATAATTAGGATCAATTGGAAATGAGAAATATTTGGGTAAAATAAACGGGGATTAAAGGTCAGGCCGGTTGGAGTTCAAGCGATTCTCACAAAGCCGCACAGCGATCGGTGTAATTATGAACGAGCCCTAAGAGCCACAACGGATTCTTTAAGCTCACCAAATTACTTCAAACTGTATAAAATAAATTATACCAAAAATTCACCGAGCACTTGGTGTCCCCTAATTTCGTTTCTTCGTTTCAAAGTATTTTTAAGAGACATAAATTACCACGTAACCGTGAATATTCCACTTAATAGAAAAAACCATCTTTCACATTTCCAGTGACATTGAAAGTCTCATGAAATATCGTATTTTTGGATAAAACCCGCTAATTTGATTTTCTTCGTATAGGAGAAAGAGTGGAGACTGGAAATCCAGTAAATGACCTTATATAAGTAAACTCAATGGAATCAAGTATGTCTTCTTTAAATTTATTCCAATTGGATACTTTTGACTGAGTGGTCTTTGACCCAGTCGAGTTCATCTCGTTTATGGTTCAGCATCCCTATGGATCAATTCTTAAAAATAGATAAGTCGCTCCAAACAGGTTTCCGAAAGGCTTTGGGGTTTCATAAGGGATATAAAGAAAAAGGTAGTGCTACTTTTTCGTACGCTAGGTATACATACATACATATATACAATATATATATATATAATAAAAAGAACCTTTTTTCTACATTGAAGAGGATAGAAATCCCGAACTCCATTTTAATGGAAATATTCGATACGTACAGCTGGTGCAGATTTATTTACTATACACTCGAAAAACGCCACTGTATAAATAAAAAAAGCCCAGGATAAAATATTTATTTCATTCATTACGAAATGCATCTTTCGACGCTCGATCGGAGGCTTTTGAATAATTCAGTCTGTCATGATTCATCCCCTCATTCGAAGTGACATTTTTCCTCCGCAGCATCAGATAATCCACCGATACATCCAATTCGTTCGACCGGAAGTCACGTGTTTCGAAAATATTTCTTTTCATCGGATTATAAAATAGCGTATTCAGAGAATAAATGAGCCGACCCAAATTATCAAAATAATTCGCTAATCTGCTTTTGCATCGAATTGGGAACAAGGATTCGCGAGTCTTTCATTTCAAAGCAATCCTCCCCTCGCGCCAGCAATTTCTGTAGTAGTAGGTCAGTGGTGCGCTACTACAGTAAGGGTTGCTAGCTACTATATAGTTCCGGGTATATCTATATATACTGTAGCTACAGATATACAGAAGGTACGTATAAGCTGTTATATGCTATATACATATGTATATAGATAGTAGACCGTAAGCCGAGCGACCCCGATCGATAACCTACCCCTAGCCGAATCTCGGACTCGGTCAGGGATTCTGTTAAGCCTGGAAGATCCGCGCAGCCGCGACACAATTTCCAATTGCAAGAATTAAGACTTCACGCCGCAATCCTCTTAGCAGCCGCAGAGGATTTTTGTGGAATACGCGAATCGCGTAATTCCGTTGCAATTTTACCACGTAATGGCAATAGCTGGTAAGAATTTTCAAAATTTTTTTTTTTTTCTTCTAAATCGAACAATAATTTTTATTTCTTCGAGCACCTTGTTGAAAGAGTCAAAAAAGATCTGACGAATAGAATAATCCATTTTTGTACGAAATTTCATATCTATTAAGGATTACATTATTTTTTTTATGATTAATTTTGATTTTTCAATACGTTTTTTTGAGTGTGACTTAACTCTCGTATTGCCTATATCTACGGGAATAGATTACAGCCTACTTGCCAATCTCGTTTTCCCCTTTGCTTCTTGTCGTCATTCGCTTCTCTCTTCTTCGCCAACACGGCGAAAGCGAAAAGTGCTTCTCATCATTATGCCTTAGCAAATGGTTACAAGAGCCAAGAAAGATAATAAAACCGAGTAGCAGCAAAAAGTCGGAGTCTGGCTAGAAGAGCGACAAGCTCTTCCGTAACTGAAGTAAATTTCACGCAAGATCTCATCTCGATTCGGAAGTCCATTTTTTTTTTTCAATACGAAGATCATCGCAGCTTCCATTGTCTTCGCTAAAGTATCCTAACTCGGAATGGCAATTTTGCATTACGTGAAATTGCACTTACCCATATTACCCTGTTCGTCACTTTTCATTCTATCTTTATTTTCATTTTATCAGCTTCTCCTTTCAAGGTACCAAAAAAAAAGCTGCCCAAGATCTTTATCAGGACATCGAGAAGATTCAGCACAGTCCACTGGACCAAAATCGTTTTTTTTCCCCTCATGTATAGAAATAAAGTGCGCGTACCTTAGCTGGACCAATTGGAAAAAAAGCACCCTGAATGTTTATTTAAAATTTACTGACTTCAAGTTTCGTCTATGCAATGTCACTGCAGGGCTAAAGCATACAAAAGAAATTCCAAGGGAACCGACTTCGTCTCGTGCAAATATGTACGTTTAACGTGGCAAACGGAATCAGACTTATAGAACATTTTTGTACCATGGGATACCTGGTACCGTAGATATTGGACAATTGAACGGACGTCAAGATCGAACTGATAATAGTCACGTTTGCAGATAAGAACTCGAACCAACAATATGAGTGTACCTTAAGCCTTATACACACTCCGTCGTGTTCTGACGATATGTAAACCTTTCAAATCGGACGCATCGGCTTTTCAGTACGTCAAATTGGTCCTGGACCCGTCTCGGGCTGTGTGTACTGCAATTGACATTTTCAGTGCATACATTTTGAGCTATTCCAAAGATAAGGCTTGACTGGATTCGACCGAATTCAAAGAGACCAAGATATACTGAAAGTATCTAAAAAAAAAAAAAACTAGTCTACCCACACAGACCTATTGAACATGCGAGTGATAGACTCGAGTGAGACGCGAGAGAAAATCAAACAAGTAAAATTCAGTGAGTAACGTAACAAGCGTGTAGAACGGGATGACACGATTGTTATCAGTCGTTAACGAGAGGCGATAAGAAATAAAGGAAAATAAATGACCGTTGACGATAAACTTCGGTTGCAAAGCTACTAGAGATTAGACTAATAGTAATGAAATTAAATGCAACGCATTTTATCGCAAGATCGATACACAAGAATCTGTCGCAAGTCGCATGATAAACGTGATTCAACGTCCGATAGATATATCAATTGTAAAGATTGTATCACGTACTTTCATCAGCCCGTCAATGCGCCTGTAAACTCAATTCTTTTTATCCTCAGCGCCACAAAGAAAAATGACAAACGTAACCAAGAGAAAAAAAAAAAAGAACAACATATCTGATCTCTCGAGTAATTTAGGGATCGTGTTCGCCTCACGATTGTGTGCGTTAATTGCCGGAGATAGGGACCCGTGCAAGGAACGGCGCCATTGCCCTCGTGTTACCCAGTCGAGATAAGAATGGGCAGGGTTCCAAAATCTCAAAGAATCGTCGTGCATCGTTGCAGCCTAGAGGGAAGCCAAGTATACTCGAAAAGTTGACTCCCGAGGTTTTATCTTCGAGTCGGTAGACACAGCGTCGAGAGTACCGCAGGAACGAAAGAAAATAATTAAAAAAAAAAAAAAGAACGTACCTTCCGCTACGTAACTAGTTCGTAACTCCTGTCGATAACGAAGTTTCCTACCATTCGCTAAATAACAAGTCAAAACTCCACGTTCACGAGAAGTCCTCGCCGACGACACCCGACCGCCATCATCAATTTGTCCGAGACTCCTTGAAGTCCTAACTTTGCTGTCTCGTCCCCCCCCCCCCGCCCTCTACCCTTACCCCGTCACTTCTATAAAATCACCCTGTATAAGGAGCTCGATTTTCTACGTAGCTCGATACACGCTGCCGCTCAGAACTAACCACAATAATCTTGCGATAAATTGCTTGTAAACGCACCGTGTATATACCAAGGCCCGTTCAGATTTATAGAGCCATTCGTAATCCCCGCCATAATCCTACCCCCACCGTCCGTCACTAGGACGTTGCACCAGCGAGCGGTTTAATAGCCGTTATACCTGAGCCACGGAGCATGCGCCGTGAGTATCGCGACTTCTTCCTGTACCAGACTAATCCTATCCACAACCTGGATACGTAGAAACGTAGATACGTACGCAGTATATATCCACATATGTATCCACATACTGGTGTATACACAGTGTTACTGTATATATGGAGCAAGAGGACCCACGAGCTACGTGTGCCCTACTGTTAAAGTTATGCAAAGTGATAGCAACGGTTCCATGGTGGCGTCCCTTCCCCATCCTCGAATCCCATTAAAAGTGAAAAGCGGCCGGCAACGAATTGCCCCTTGGAATCTTCCAGAAACCTATCCGGGAAGTTTGCGAAGCTAAACGGTAACGTGGAATTTCATTCTCCGGGTACGCGTGCACGCGTATAACTTCTTTTTAGGTTAACTTCTCGGAATGCGGCATTATGGGTAAGTTCGTAAGTCTGACATTCTCGTATTCTACACTTCCAACTGCACGACTCTACTTCGTCTTGTCCAATAAGTACTTCCTTCGTACAATATAGGTCTCAGGTATACTAAGTACGTCGCAGGTTCCTGCGTTACCTCAGGTACCTGAAAGGACACCGTATATCATGTTACTCGTCCGACAGTGAGGAGCCTTGAGTGTAGCTGCTAAAATTACTTGCCAGCTTCTGTTATCCTCGTTACGAAGGAACGTTCGAAATTTCGACAATACGTGTGTTCCGATGATTATTAAATTGCCACGATATACAAATGTAGAAGTGAGAACGACTGGATATCGACTACAGTCACGGAATGCGAGAACAATGCATTTTTATATGTAACAATGTAAAAATGACAGAATAATCCATTTCTCCGAATTTTTCCATTGTGGGCAGACAATATTGAGTATGAATAGAATGGATTAATTAATAATTTTTCAATTGTTCACAATTTTCACGCTCTAGGTATACATTCGAGTTCTCTATCGTAACGCAGCGATGCATGACTAAGTTGTCGGGTAAGACCGAACGAAAAATAGACCAGGACAATGGAAAAAAAAAACAATAACGTAAGAGCTCACGTAGATTCCATACTATTGAATACTAAATTGAAATATGAATCAAATTTGACTGTTCTACAGTGCATTCTTACTGTTCGTCTATGTATGCATATATGGGTTTATACGATAGCTGCGTGATTCGACTGAGAACGGAAGGGACTTAGAAATTGTAGACGCCACTAGAAGAGGAAGCTGATATCACCTACACGATACGGTATTTCCTTTCCGCATTGTTCTCGCCCTTAAAATGGGGTGGTCCCCGTCAGTGGGTACCTCCGTCGAGAGCCTCAATAGTCAAAATTGACTTAACCGGAAGTGGCCGACGGTGTCCCACAGTGTCCGGTGGTGCGTGTACCCAAAAAAAAAAATGATTGCAGTATGAAGGGAGAGAATCCATCCGGAAATGAATGGACTTTATCACCGGATGTTGGATCGTGTCCTACACGTCTGTAACGCTTGTGAACACGCTGGAGAGGAACGTGTTCGAATGATAAGTCCATTTACGTTATTCCATCCTTGTCCAAGGAGCCCCTTGCCGACGTCAAGGACAATGACACTGCGGGTAATTAAAAATTTATCTTAAATGTCTCCAAGCTGAACTCAATTTGTCACGGTGAAGTGCTCGTTCTAATTTTAAAATTCCGCGCTCTTCGCCACGGCGTCATTTGCCGCGAGGGAAGTGCAATTACGGCACATTAAATCCAGACGCACAAGTTATTTCATATATCCCTTTGTAGAGTGACTCTAGCCCCAAAACCAAATATTCCACCCGGCAAAGCTGCAACACTTGATCAAACCACGAATTTTAGTGCCTCGCGTAAAGCGAAGGGTGAAACGATTTTTTTTTTTTATAACAAAAAATAATAATAATCACAAGTACCCACGAGAATAAAATTACGTACGTTTCATCGTTTCGTAATTAGTGTACACGTATCTAGTAAGCACGGCGATAATGGCTGCTTGTGTCGTCGGCACGTAAAGGCGGACATCCGTAAATTTGGAGAGAGGCTCCTCGTGCCTTTTCTCTTGGCGTTAAAATAGCTCTTGTCTTCCCGGAAAATGGATTCCATGAGAGTTCACGTAGGAGAAGGCACACGATACTCGGTGCGCGGACGCAGAGCGTCGCGCCACGTAGGGTCGCGGGCTAAACGTGGATTTGTAAGTGGATCGAAGGGGAAAACCAAAGCTCGTAGGCTCGTAGACTATAATGGGTCATTTAGGGGTTGTTAGTTCCGGCATTGAGTAGCGAACGAGCGTGTTTACTCATTCGGGCGTGTCCCTTCTGTTCTCTCATGCGCCTTCGACGTCCCAGCCTTCCCTCAGGGTCCCTTTGAGAGGACGACGCTTAAGCTGACTGACCGACGCTCCAAGGACTTGGGCTACCAGGGTCGTGTGCAATTATTCTGACACGGGGGGAACAGACATATAGCTTCTTCCCTGGTACATATCTTGAATGGGACGTATCGACGTATGAAGAAAAATAATTTACCGAGGGTTGATATTAACGTAAGGGCTCGACGCTTATCATCCCCAATTGGGGACGAACGAGCGGAGACCCTACCGCTAGGGTTATGTTTTCTTTGGAAGAAAGAAGAAAAAAAGAAAAGTAGTAAAACAAATAAAAAATACTTGGAATAATTCATTTGGGCTCTTCTTCCGATGGACCCTTTTCAGGGGCTATTTGATACTGGTAAGGGATGCGTGGGTTGTACCAAATATAGATGCTAGGTCGTTAAGGGCTTATTATAGATATCTTACGGCGACCGGTATCTCGAAGTCTGGTAGACTTCACCCTCGAAGGCAGACGCCTCTTTGAAACACTCGGCTGTACCACCCTGTATATATCCTCTTCACTGACTATTTCGATATTTATAGAGCAACTGCTCCTTACAACGATTTTCTACCCTCCGGTTGTTTTACGCCCTTCAATTAGCAAATCAGATGGTAGTTTGATCCTTGACGATTTATCGAGCAGCGAATATCAGGAATAACAAATTTTATTGTATTAGTAATTTTCAAACTTGTTTGTTATTCCGCAGGTGCTTTATGATGTTTGTTGAAAACTAGAATATTTTCAATAGGGCATTGCACTGCTTTTACACGTAATTCTAGTGGAAATGCTGATTCACGTGCGTTTTAGCTTTCTATCGTAAATATCAGAATTGTTCTCGAATTCAACGCGTTTTCAGGGTAACGGACAGTTTTTACGTGCAGCTCGATGGAAACGTACCTTGGGGCTTAATTCGTTTCCATTTCAGCGATTGCGTGGGCTGTCACGTGAGCAGGAATAAAAAAGAGAGGGGTTTGGTTAGTTGCAATTTAATTTTACGTCTGTATTCTCTTTTACTACCTACCTACCAAAACAATATCGATTACACGTTACCATTGGCAAATGAAACATGAAATATTGTCACGTTACAGTAAGAGACGTAGGACCTGTATAAAATAAATTTTACGTGAAAACTCGAGAATTAGGGTAATAAAAATTTATCAAGGAATCCACAGCAGCGTATCTGATCAATCAATGCCGAATAATCTTACATAAAATGATTTAACGGAACAGAATGTAACATCAACATTTTTGACTTGATTGCAATAACAATAATGGTATGAAAATTTAAAGAAATAAATGTTCAACAAATTACTGGCGTTTAACCCCGAAAAATCTTGTCTAAATAGTTACAAGAAAAATTCTCGTATAAAAGGATATGAGAATCTCTTACGGACACAGTATCGCGTCTCGACAAGAATTCCAATCTCGTCCGTCATTTCGGATCTGCATAAATTCCAGATTCCGCATAAAAAAATCTCCACGAACCCAGTGCAAAGAGCCGAACAAGCGGTAGTGACGTGTTGAAAAAAAAAAAATACACGGACAGAAAATTCTCATCTCATCTGAGAGTAGTCGGAGTCTGTACCACGGTGGACCACACTAGTCGTCATAGCTATATAACCTCAAGCAAGCTCAATATTACTCACCGGCCGAGTGGCGAGTTGGCCGAAGTTAGTTATTGCAGCGGAAAGTAAGCAGCGCTGCAGTCGCAGTTGCACCGCGTAGATGCACAGAATGAAACTTTGACACCCAGTATCAAAAAATGTTCCGGATCTCGAAACCGAGGAAAGTAGCCTTAAAATTTTTTTGTATTTTTTCTTTTGTCGTACATATACAAACTGTACGCATCCTATAAATCCGAAGTAGCGACTGTAATCCTCGTTATCACTCAAAAAGACACAACTACTGTTGTCGCGTAATACAAATTTTTCATTAACATTCATTTGACATCGATAACAATATTTTATCTTACGCTGATAGAAATGAAATTTATAAGATCCTACACGTTTATGGGACACGTGTCCTAGATTCCTGGACCTTATTTCACGGCCTGTCCTTATATTCACATAATAAAGACTACATTGTATTATTATCAAAGTCTAGCTGTCGAACAAACAGCCTCCCGGCGATCACCGGCGTGGCAGCATATCGAATCGTTTGAAAAAGGCGCGCTTTGTTATATAGGAAACACTATCTAGCGTCCGATACATTGAATGAAAAGAAATTCATGACGGGTTAGTATCGCCGTACAGTGACAAAAAAAAAAAAAATTCCTATCAAATCAAAAAAAAAAAAAATTCCCTAAAATAAAGCACTCATTAACCCAGCCTAATCGAAGTACTCACAAATTAGTCCCAAAGTCGACGAAAACATTCCAAACGAGCACGAATATAAATTTGCCCGAGTAAAGAAGACCCCATAGAAGATTACGCATAAACTCCTTGAAGGTGCCTTGTAAAAACGTTTGCCAGAGGACAGGGCAACGTTGCACCTGCACCTGCATTGCAGTAATAATTCAGTTTGCCGCAAGGAGGCGGTGGATGGCCGGGATGGGGTCAGGCTACAAGGCTGTCGTTCTAGACTTGAAAGTAAAGGGACTGGATGGTAAAGGGAGTATAGGCGTAGGTACTGGTATACATGTATAGACGGATATAGGTACAGTCAACGTTGTCATTTTTCTCGGTGCTCGAGGAACGCCAGGCGAAACCGTGGATGGCATCGGGAAAAGTGAGAAAGGAATTGAAGATGATGAAAGGCTTTATGGAAGAGAGAATAGCGAATCGCTTTGGTGGTGTCGATACGGCTCAACAGATCCTGAGAAGGTCTACAGAGTCAAGATGGTATAGACGTTATAACAGTGGCGAAAGGCCATCAGCAATATACATATATATATATATATATATATATGTGTGTATTGCTGGTCGAGTTATGTTTGCTCCATGGAATTCGATCGAATCGGACATGCCGGCATTTCTCACGAACAGTCCTGAAAGGCTTCTTTAATTCGCCCTCGTACATATCCTGCGCCGCTAGGAAAAATAACGAGGTACTTTTGACGACTGAACGGGAGAATAAATTTTTCATATAAATAACCGAGGACACGCAATACGGGATATGCGAGTGAAAATGATGTTTGAGATATTCTTTATAATCCCGGATTCAAGTTATTACGAAGATGGTATATACGTGTCTACGAGAGAGGAAAAGAATGGAGATTTATTAACCGGACTCGAGTCGCTTAATTTCTTAGATACTATTGACATTTAAATTAGCCAATGGAGAAGGCGCAGGTTTCTCCGCGCGGTGCAATAAAGAAAGACCGGGAGAGATGCGAATGTAGGAGTTGGGAGTCTGGTTCGTTCTGAATGCTCGTAAGAGATAATTGACGATTAGAGTGTCGAGTGCGTTATACGGCGGGTGGATATTTCTTGTGGGAGTATGAGCGAGGAAGAAATTGAGAAAGAAGGAGAAAGAAGGAGAGAGACGAAGAGAGACGATAGTCAGCGGATTACGAAGAAATCGCGGAGCGTAAAGGGCGACGGCGAAAGTTCGTCGAACGACGTTGCCAATCGTAATGCCGACTCTTGGGATTTAAAAGGTTCGACTGACCAGTCGATTGCAACGTTGCACACCAGGTATAAGAGATTCCAGTGTCCTTTCATTCATGTGCAGAATGTTGCAATCAGAGGTACCTACAGTCTTTGGCCATTCATAAAAAAGTCTAAGTTAACCGACCAAAATATAACGGTGGGGCAACATGAACGTTTCGAGTGTTGCAGACCTTGAGTTGCTGTTGCGATTCTCCAGGACTGATAATGGTTGGCGAATTTTAATTCGCTAATTAAACATCTCGGACTGAACGGGTAATAGTGATTGATTTATGGGCGGCCTGGCTGTCAAAATTATGCCGAGTGCTGAAAAAAAAGACGGTTTACGATGAAAATGCGAAATTCGCGAATAATATTTGGCGAAGGATGGAATCGGCGAATAGAAATAAAATGAAATGGTATGTCGACAGTTGTTTTTAATGGCTGCCGGGAACAATGCGTTTACTTCGGATTCCTCGTTCGACCTGATTCACCGACGTAATCGTACAATCAAACGCTCCAGAGAATATAGGAGCTAACTTTCTCAAGAAGGTTTTGCGCGCGCCCTTGCAAATTCTACAGAAGACCTCTGTTCGCATTTTCAGTCTTGAACTTGTTCCTTGCGCCATCCTACATTATTATAAAAATTCGTCGAATTTTTAATCCCTGAAAAAATTAATATAAAAAATCTTATCAATATTTATAATCGCACAGAGAAACCCTCCAATTTATAATCTCCATAATGTTCCCTTAAATTTCAAATGATAAAGAGTAGCAAAAATTTGGAAAAAAAAAATTATTTTCCACGACTTTTCCAAAGATCGGTATCAAGTGTCGATTTTCAATTATATGGATATGCTGTCTTGATTTTCGTCCCGAAAAAAAGTCAGAATCTACGAAGACCTTGAAAATCTGCCTGCCTTCTTTCACAATGACAAACAAAACATTAATCGAACGAGTCGTATGAACAATCTAAATGTCCAAAGTGCAGAGATTGAGCCTTGGTCACTGACAAAGTCCATAAAAAACAGTAGACAGGAAGGTGTAACGATCTTACGTTAGGCGCCATAGGAAAAAAAAAAAAGATGCTTGCGGTAACCTGGCTCTTAGGTGTCCTTGCCGGTTGCGGTCGATCGATCGATCGATATCGTCGCTCGATCGTTTATGTACCGCACTGTTATTAATCGTTGCTGCCGTGCTGGAATACAGCGTCCCATTGTAGGAGTTCATCGCTTGGTTGACCCCTCCGTGTATACGATGATCATTTATCATCGGTATTATCGATCGCCATTGACAAACATAAGTAAGACATTCCCGCGATAAATAAAAATTTTCAAATTCAAATTACTCCCGCCAATTTTACTCCATGCGCGTAAACCAATGTATGCGGAGGTGCGCGTGCTGGTTGCGCGCAGGAAGTCTATTAACGCGCGAGACAAAAGGCAATTAAATTCATCTAAAACGTGCCGGACTGCCAGTGGGAAAATATTTACGACCAATTTACCCGCTGATCTCCTCCATCTACGGCGCTGACTCGCTTGTGAGAAACTTTTTCGAGGGAACTCCTTCCTCCTTATTCACTCGTAATAGTAATCAGGGTTTGAGTGCAACACGTGATTACAGTACCCGCAGTGAGAGAGAAGTAAATTTATGGGTATATTTTTACACCATTTCTCTTAAAACAAGCTACTCCAACAGTTCCAAATACACAGAAGGTTCACCTAAGTGAATTGGGAAAGTGTGCTAAGCTGCGCGTCCTAAACCTTAAGTTAGTCATCGTAGCCAGGTGCGCCGTAACGTCCCGGGCTTTTTCAAATGAGGAACATCGCCAGAATACACTCTTAGCGACGAATGTTATTTTCTCAGTAGGTCAGCGCATATCAAATAACTCAACCTCGGTCGCACCCGAACGGCAATAAAAACCAATAGAATATATACAATCGTAATGAATATCCTAAAACAGCAACCTAACCTCAATTAAATTAAGAAACCACAGGCCGTCTTTAATCGAATTTAATGCTCGTCAAATATATATATACACACATATGCAGGTATACAAAACGTCTATACTTAGCTCGACACAAGTTCCACGACTTCTAATATCCGTTAACCGCATTTAATTAAACACCATATACTGACATCCATCATTTATTTATCTACCGTAGGTACCACCCGCTAGACCTTAAAACTTCATTCGTTCTCATGCCCTCTCCGCGTAACGTTATTTTAGTTAGAATTAATTGGCTGCTCCCGGCAACTCCTTCGGGTGGAACTACTTACTCTACAAGGGTGGAAGACCCGGTTAAACAAAAAAAAAAAAAAAAAGAGTCCAATCTGGCTGTAACTAGTTCTCTCTCGGCAACCCCTCCGAGAACAATGGAATTCTCGGC
The DNA here is from genome assembly GCA_030142375.1 of Calameuta pallipes. Lineage (NCBI taxonomy): Eukaryota > Metazoa > Arthropoda > Insecta > Hymenoptera > Cephidae > Calameuta > Calameuta pallipes. Next base: position 284,557 of record JARQSW010000129.1, read on the forward strand.
AATTATGTTTGTATCCAGATGCGGGCAGGTAACCCACCCCTCGGTCTTGCCTTACCGACTTGAACCTCGTTACAATGGCGACAGCATGTAACGCGCTTACGCTTCTTCCGTCACGATTGTTCCTTACTTCAAGTTCCTCTTTCAACGACTTCCCGGTGAACTTGCGCCTTCCTTATTCCACGAGGCCACCGACCTTGCAGAACGAACTTACCGGCAACCAGCTACACGTTCCCTACGTTCTCATTTTGTTAGTGTCTCTTAAGTCGATAAGCGTATAACCCTAAAACATTAATTAGAAAATTTATGCACGAATTACGAAACCGCTGTCAAAATTAATTAACATACGTAAATCAGTTTGTGCTTGGAATTGAAATTCGCGCCATGGGAATCATCAAACTATGTTATTGACTATATACATATATACACCCTGGAGAATTGTTACGTCATTTATATTGTACAGTATGCTTTGGGGTTATCTGCTACGTGAGATATATCTTTTGTCGTTCTGAGCTATGTCTGAACTGTTATAGGGGTTACGTTACGAAATTGCATGAGGAACTTTCGGCCTTTAAGACATGCAGAGTTAAAGGTTGTATACATATAGATGAGCCAGAGTCAAAGGGCATTGGTACTTTCTCTACGATACTTTTGTACTCTTACTTGCAATCGGTAATTGTCCTGTTATCGTAGGTACAATACGTGTGTTTATTACATATGTGAAATTGTATGTTACAGGTACAAATTGTTAATTCCAGCTCCGATCTGTCTTGTACGATTTCTTTAAAATCAAGAATGTCACGTGGAGCGAGTAGGTAAGCAAATAATTGAAGATCGTTGAATTGGAATCATTCAATGTATGTAAATGAGGCGCAGGATGCGACGTAAAGTAATTTTGAAAAAGTCACCGTTTCGATGGCTTCCAGCGCCGCTTCAACACGCCCAGCATGAGGAGGAACCCGATGTAGACGATACCCAGGTGCCACCGGACGACCGACTCCCAACTGTAAAACCACCAAGCACCAATAACCACCGCGTTCACGAGTATCACACGATCACCGATTCACCGATTGTTTCCAAGAGATTCTTGGATTCCAGACAATTCCGCACGATTTACACCATCTTCACGAGAATCCAGTTTTTCACCGATATCAAACCTGCGCATAGCACATTCATAGTCGCTCTCCCTTTCTTATCGTTCTAGATTTATGTTATTCCGAAGTCGTTTTCAACACAGGAATCGCGTGACTGTGATGCAGTTTGATTTAAATAATCGTAGAATAAATTTTGTGGAAACAGCCCTAAAGGACTAGACGATCTTCTGCGTAGTAAATATTGTCAATTTTTTGGTTACGATTCATCAAATTAATTTTACGTCCTGACATTGCATTAGATTATTTTGACACAGCGAATAAAATTTGAAAAAATAATACTACAGTAAAATCCCTTGATCGTAACACTGGATCGTCATTCTCTGACAAAATATTTGTAACCCGATAACCTCGTTAATAATTACTTCACTGCGACTGAAAATCGTTCATTTTACATTTGATTAGCAAACGTAAAAGACGATTTTTATTTATAACTGTGTAACCAGAAACTTCTTAGCCCCTACCATTTTTATGCACGTCCTTCCTGGTCGTTTGTTATCATTATCACCCCTTGTGCTAAAATACCATCCTACGGGAAGGAAAAGTTTACTCTGCTTTTGTTCCTGGTTTTACCATAACAATTAATAATACGATATTCGCGACTATGATTGTACCTATGCGTAGTTCTCTTGCAATATTTTGACGTATTAGAAACACGAAGAAACGCAGATACAAAACTGGCAAACTAACCGACAATCGAACAGCCAAGTAGCGCGTCGCGACGGATATCTCTAGCATAGAGCGGAGCAGAGCGGCCGCTCGCCGAGCTCGAACTCAACTGAAGACAGAGACGGGAAACACGCGGTTCTCCTTTCCGACTCGAGCCGAGCTGGTTTGGTCGCCCCCACCGTAACCAGTAGCGTACCATTACAGAAAAGAGCCCGGATATTATCGTTAGGATACAAGTTTGAAAATTCTTTATCAGACTTTCACATCTATGAAATATACTGGAACTCAAGAGAATTGAATTGGGATATTCGTAGCATTCTAATTTTTGAAACACTTCTTTAATATGATTAGAAAAAAAAAAAAAAGAATATACCTGAGATTTATTTCATTATAATAACTCATAAATTTTGGTCTTATCGATTCTTCCGACGTTTGTATATTTTATACTCTTAAGTGATTCAATTATTATGATAAGTTTTATTAAATTTTAATTATGTATTAGCACGGGGCCAAAAACAGTTATATACTTCACTGTACTCTTGCCTTAAGCCGTGAGCCACCCGTAGAGTCCGCACTGTTCCACAGCTGATGCACGAGAATGCGTGAAAGAAGAAGAGAGCAGGTATTCAGTAATTAGTAGAAACAATCCCGAAGGATACAATAAAATTAAACATTTGACTAATCATTACCATGATAACCGCCCAGTAATTTTCCACGTTTGTCAATTATTTCCCGTTCGACGACCCGAATGCATCAGTATCAACCTCGAACATCGCGCAAATCCGTTTGTCGCGCGCATTCCATATTTACCATGTACATAGTTCCGCGTTCTACTTAGAACCAGTGTGTCAAATTATTTCGTACTACGTAACCAGAAGAAAAGTCCAAACTTATAGGTTATGTCAAACACATAAAAGGAACGTCGTATTTCTCACCGATCGATCAGCCAAAGCTTTGGATAAGTTAAAGAAAATCTATCGCGTGTAAATGAATTAACAAACGTAACACCAGAATCAATTAGAACCTGGTTTGAGCCAGCAGTCGTGAAATTGCGCTATATAACACTATTGTTCTTAAATTTAAGTTTAAAACTACTTCTAACGTACTTCAAGCTTATTTCAGAGTTCAGGTTCGGCTCGACTAAACCACTTCGGTAAGGCTCGGCTGCAATCGCATACTATGCAGACCGATCGATTTTTCCTTCTCCGAGTACCAAAGCCGCATGCAGGTTCTGGATATTTCGTTGCGTCGCTGCAACGTTTTTGCGACTCGTCTTCACTTCGAGTTCGACTTCGCGACGAGCAGCCGAACTACCGTTAGAAATATTTCACGCGATACGTAAGAACGTAAATAAACTTCCTACACAGCTGCGTTGACTTCTTTTCCCTCCCACTGCCAATGTATACCACTGCACTGCTTACCTTCTTTTTTGTACCTCTAGTCTGCCTTACGCTCTAATTTACCGACGTACGGTATGTCGTTAGCATAGAACAATTTTTAATTCGCCCGGTATCCTTCGCGAGGAGCGACGACATAAGTTTCCCGCGGTTATTTAAATTTTTCAAAATGAATATACTTTTTATCTCTGACTCAGGCTGGTATTCTCAAGAATTTAATGGGGGATATACTTACTGCTATAAGAATGCATATAGTAGTAGAAAAGTCTCGCACGTCAGTCAGCCGTCGATTTAGCCAGTGGAGCGTAACGGTAAAGAACGGTACGTGCCGTGATTCTAGGAATAAAAGGAAAGGGCCACGGTCTGATGTAGAATCGATCGGAAGGGACAGGTGAGAGGGTCTAAGAGTGAAAGAGTGAAAAGGTCTCTCTCTATCTCTCTCTCACTCTTTGAAGTAGATAGAACACTCAGGGGGTTGGCTCTTCGTGTTCCACAAGGACTGATTGTGAATCGACGTTGCTTGTCTGCTAGATCGGACGATCAGTTCTATCGAAGGGATCGTCGATTTCCGATCGGCTCGCAATAGGGTGAGTCAAGTACATACGTCCATCGATGAAACTGATCGCTCCACGCGGGAGGTGGATCGATCGAGGTGCCTTTTATTCATGAGAATTTCTGGCCAATCATTCCGCTCCTACGACCCGGCTATAACTTACCGAATGACTACCACCGTGCCACCTGCAGTCATGAGAGGCATAAGAGTTTTGTGGGTTCGATCGATTCAAGGAACCAGGCGTAATCTCATTTTTTGAAAGTACCAACATTTTAAGTAACTATACTGTACGGTTTGTCAAAAATATTTTGGATTAATGGAAAATGTAGATTTTTTGAAAATCAATATGTTTTTTTGCAAATATAAGGTGTTTCGTTGAAGTTTTTGGAAATTGTAATTTTTTTGTATCCCTACACTCTGAGTGAAATTCAAACGTCGCCATCTTGGTCCTAGTCATTTACTATGCATCAAGGTACCAGTGTCTCGGGGTTGTTGGGAAATTTCTAGAATATCGCATAGAACTGCGCGCAAAGTAATATTTCAGGAAAAGCTGGAAAGTACGGAAACTGGCAAGCTTAGTTGCTACCTCGAGGAAACGGAGGTTTTTGAGTGTTCTTCAGCAAGAAGGTGTCTCAAAGTATTCTCATCATACTTGACCTACCTTTTACCTACTGCCAGGTTTCATCGAGGCGAGTTAGATGCAGACTCGAGAATCTTCATCTTACAATTAGAGCTTTTACGTCATCTTGCCAGCATCCCTCTTTTGTATATGAATGTCTATATTTTTTTGCCACGTTGATATTTCGTGAGTTCAATATTCACTTCCATGGGCATGTCATGTTCCTTTTTATTTTTCCAATCCGCATCATCCCCTTCAGTCTTCAATTCTTGAACAAATCCTTGCAATTTGTATACAATCCCGTCAAGGATTTGCTTAAGCCCAAGAGAAGGCAAAAAAATATATTCCTTACGATCAACTTCAATGCCAAGTCTTTTATTGTTCGTACTAACCACATAATTCACTGAGAGACAAGCTTGTTGCAATAACAATATTTTTTTAAATAAAAGTAATAACGTCCCAAAAATCATCCTTAAACCCAAATATGATTTGATTTATATTGAAAATTATTAACAAAACTTTCACTCATCACGATGCATAGGAATAATCAAATCGAAGATCATAGTGACATAATTAAAAATCTTCGCTACCGGCAAAAGATCAATAAACAATTTTATTACTGATCAATCAGTATCCAATAACGAATAATCAAAGATTTGTCAATATGTAATTGTCATATATCATACTGGTTTTTGTCAAAGCCTAAAGTTTTGTGTGGGCAGTGAATGATTTGAAGATATAAGGATAACGAAATAAGAAAAGAGAAAGAAAAAAGATAAATAAAATGGGGATGCGATATATAAGAGACACTCGTTATCTCTAAGTGGATAAAAAGCCAGTATCCTTTGTGACTCGCGATTCAGGATCCGAGGGCAAGATCCTGCCAAGGAAGGGACATCACTGACAGCGCACTAAGTCCGTTAAAACCGGACTTTGCTCTCGTTGTATGTAGTTGCTAAAGAAACGGAACAGTTGTCGGGACTGAGACGCAGGTGGAAGACCAGATGGTCGAGAAACAGTGAATGGAAGAATGGTAGGAATATGAAGTCCAGTGCACACGAGGAGCATAAGCCAGGCTGGTAGACTTGCTAAGACGAATGTGACTGCGCACCGTGAATATCAATATCCGTTTCCTGTCGCATTTCTTCGGATGCCAACAAAACTCCCTGGAGAAATACATTGGCACATTCCTGGGAATTTTAGTTTTTATTTTCATTGACACACTACAGGCATATCTCGCACATCAAAAGCGACCGAAAGCCTAATTGCACGCGAACGGTTCCTCTTGGAACTTTGTCGGTATTCAAAGTGCTTATCTTATTGTTAGATTTGGATTGATTGTAAACACTTTTTAATCTTATTGTTTATATTCGATCGGAATTCTTTATTGTTGCGATTAGATATGCAGTTGTATTAGATTATTGTACAGTTCAATGTCTTGTTTCAACAAATATTTGCTTCCTTTTGTTCTTGTATATTTTTGTTCTTATTAATAATGTTTTAGTACTTTGCTAATTTAATTGTAAATACAAATACAAAATTAATGTGGTTCCGGCCGGGATCGAACTGGCGACCTTCTGCGTGTAAAGCAGACGTGATAACCGCTACACCACGGAACCCTCTTATACGAAACTAGCATTTCGTGTTATATTATATAATGTGTAAATTGTGACTTTTTGAATAATCAAGAATTTGTATAAAAATATATTTGCTTCTTGTTCATAATTTATATATTAACGTTACGTTATATATTTAAAAGATACACGTTTTTCTCTCATACATAATATATATAATAATCAGTTTCTGCTCGGTAAGGAAGTATATAGTAAGTACAATCAATGATTAATAGATGGCTGTGCATGCTGGGACCGCTCGGGACTGTAGCAAGATATTAAATTGATAAAAATTGCGAATAATTATGAAAATTATTCCTGTGGCAGAAATATGCTTAAAAATACTTAATCTAAAAAATAATGCATATAATTTAGTATACAGTGCGAAATAACCATTAGATATTTCTTAGCATGTTCACTACTCACATTATTTATTAAACGTGAGAAATAAATTATATTTATTGTCAATCTCAAAAAGTGCCTTCCGCATTGACTCAAACCTCGTATCTTCATCGAAGAATTTTATGTGCATCTCATCGATCATGATCAACCGATGATCATTTATTATTCCATTAGAAGATAAATACAGCCTTCTGTTTTCCAACGTCTCGACGTACCTTGCGCAAGAAAATGTCCACTTAATTAAGATGATTACTATTGCAAAAAATTTGCAACTTTTCTTGATTACAACATTTCACATACATCTCGTCAATCACGAGTCACGACCATTAACCATCTGTAAGATAAATGTGAACTTAGGTTTGCAGACTAAAGTACAGTAGTTACATAACTATATGTTAAGCGGATTTATTCAGATTAAATACTCCTATTTAATTAATAAAAGTATATAATTATTAGAAATTTGCTTATATGACATTTTTACAATGATTTACTTATATGATGACAACCATTGAAATTTGTTATTCTTATACTGAAGTATTAATTGCCCTTGTTCGCTTTCTATAAATTGATAAGATCGTCGTGCTTTGATTCCATGATAAAGCAATTGCGAAGCCTATCTTATTTGCAGCAAGACGGATTACTATAGTATCGCGGTTTCGCATTTTTTATTCTAATTTTTTGAAAGACAATATAGAAACGATATTATTCATCTTAAGAAATTGGAGCATATCGATTTTCATTACGAACTCTGACAACACGCTCACAAATATTTGATGAATACTCCGATTAATTTCTATGTAAGGTCGTTTAAAATGCGCATGAATAATAAATCGAACGTTATCGAAAATGACTTAAATGATTATTATTTTTCGAAAATCATACCTGAAGCATTATAAAGAAAATCCGAAAGTCTTAAAACCCGATATCAGAATAACCTTAAAATCGATGTCTGCATTCCCATCAAAGTAAATTAATGATTACATCTTATCTCGATAATCAAAACTGAAAAAGTTGTTACTGAAAACGTAAATTATGCAAAAATAAAATTTTGAATATACCAACAATCATTAATCATATCCAAAATACAATGATGATATTTTCAAAATGTAACCTTATCACAACCGTTAGGTATATCTTTCTATAAAATTTATTGAGACTTTCACAAATCGAATTACTCACGGATGACTAATAATAAATAATAATAAATTCAAAATCGGATTTCCTTTTATCTATTTCCGTTAATGATAATTGATAACTATGATACCCCTATTTGCTGATAAGGAAGTGTCATACATGTAAACGAATATATTCAAGCTGATCGAATGTGTCGTGATCAAAACAATAATAATGAATAACTTTCGTGATAACAACAATCGGCGAACGTCGTGATATTGGTGATGATCGCGATTAGAGATTCGAGGAACTCTGAATATACCGTTAGTTATCAGTGTCTCTTAAAGCCGTCGTTGGCGAATGAAACCTCGTTGTGATCAACGTCGTAATCAATCTTGAGAGCTTTGAACACATCGAGTAACTTGTGCTGTCTGTGGCCGTTCATCCGATCAGACGTTATTGACTAGTGAAGTGGGACATAAGATGACGTCTACAAAGAAGACAAGTAACAAAGCAAAGATATATCTGAAGATCATCCATATTTTCTTGGACGCTCTTTTGATAGTAAGCAGAATTATCGTAAAATTATATTATTTTTTCAAAAATCAATAAACTCAAATGAACTGTCCTTAGAATAAATTTTGTACAGCATTTAATCTTGATATATATAAAAATCAAAAGAGACACTGTACACTTCATTATGTTTGTGATAACAAGTGATTGGCGTTTGACTAAATTATTATTATTTTTTTTTTTTATTGCAGCTTATCGCAGTTTTGGCACTTCTTACGACGATTAGGGTAAAAATACTTTTTTACCTCCACGAAGAATATTTGGATTATTACTTGGACAAGCCGGTCATTGTTCTATGCTTTGGATTCGTCTCTCTTATTCTTATTGGCTGGCTGGGTGTGATAACAGTATCGCAAAACTACCTTAATGGTATCATCACGGTATGTGACAAATATAATAAATTAATATGCGCAGATATATTATGAACGGATTAATTTTTGTGAACATGATATATCCTGTAACGTATTTTATTAACTCGGCACTGATAACGGAAATTCGAAAACTGACCTACGTCACCTTCGGCCGTCCACCCTTCGTCCGTGCATCCGCACGCCAGGGAGGCACCAATTATTTTTCAACCGGGAACACACGAGCTGGTAGTTCAGGTGTAACAGTCTCAACTCCGTCAGAACGAGAGCTCTGACGGAACCTATCTGAAAAAACGATAGCTTAACCGGTCCTGTCGATTTTTGGGGATACGTAAAATCGAGAAACGCAGCTGTGGGCATTGATCTTCGGGTTTGAGTAAAATCAGCAAACCCGACTGGAGCGAGCGGTCACGGAAATGCACGACCGCTCAGGCTGCTAAGTCGAAGTAGAGACGGTCGGAGAAAGCGTCAGGTAACTAGTGCCGGAAACAGAGATCAATAGATCGGAAACGTAGCAGAACGAATCGGAGCTATAAAATCGAAATCCCTCTACCAATTAATACATTAGGATTCCTCACCGGAGCTGGTTCAGTTAATTCATGAGGATCGAGAACTGCATTCCGGGGATCCTCAGGGGGGCCACTGCACCAGAACACTGCGCCTCCGAAACACACGTAGTAAATCGATAGAATTTTCTGGATTTTTCGAGAACAACGCGAGAACTTTTTATAGCGTATAGGAAACACGGCTAGAAAAAATATCAACAAATAGCACAGGAGCTCAAGGCAACTCGAGGCATCTCCATCGGTGTCCCAAGACAGACTGCTTTGAAGACAGTCAAATTCAGGCACTAATCATTCTGATTGGCCGAGATCGTTATAGCCGATAACTTTTATCCTTTTCCTCGAGTCGTCCCTTTAAACCAAATTAGTGGAATCGGTACGTGACTCTTGGAGATCCTCCACGGCGGCTTCCCCAGGGCATCGGGCGACAGCTGGGCGCCATATCCTTAACTCGGATCAGGGGGTTCCTCCCCTGCTCTTAACCGTATCAAAACTCTATCTCCGCCCTTTGCCCATCTCCATCGGGACGTCGGTATCTCACCCGGACTTCTGCCGGTCCGTCGAGACGTCTCCGTCGGGTCCTTTACTCTTCTGCACTCCCGGGTAACTCGGTACGTCGAATTTATTTCCCCGCGGCAGATTCGAGCACCTCGACCTCGACTCAACAATAAAAAATCTGGCGACTCAAAGGGAACCAGAAAGCGAGAACGTTAACTGAATCGGTAATAACCTTGTGACCTTGAATCGCAAAATACCGTCGCAATACTTAATATATTATGTGCAATTTGCACCTGATCAATTTTATACTCATATCCCTATAGAATATTGCATCAAGCAGATTTTAAACTGTATTTTTTCATATTAGTATTACTTAAAATAATTATTTGATTAATCACTAAAAAGTTTATCAGCGAAAATTTTCCGGTACGATTGATTAACTCTGAAAAAGAGAGTGTCGTGATAAATTCTCATGAAACGGCCAAGATACGAATCCAGAGGATGTCAGTTATTCGAAGTCAAATGTAGATTATTTAATGCTTTATTAAGAGTATCATCAAAATGTTATCTTAAAGCCATCTAATTCATATCACGAAATGATCGCTTTTGAATAGGTCGATATGGCCATTTAAGAAAATTAATTTATCATTAAGTCCATTATCGAACACCTAACAATATAATTTCTAGTCAATTCAAATCTAGTCAAGAAATATACGCGGATCATTTGAGTGAAAATCATGATTCACTGAATACAATCTGTCAGTGAAAATTAGTCATTTATCTAATCGTTATCACTTTGTCACATCCGCAAATTTATTCGCACTAGAAAGTATGAGATTATTCATTAAAAATTCTTTATTACGTAATTGATAACAATCCCTTATGTCACTGGACTAAATCAATGACTTTTACGGAATTTTTAATAACATTCATTTCCTTTACAGTTCAACGTTCTACTCTTTGGAGAATTTCTAATCACCATTGCGCTAGCAGGAGTCGGAGCAACTACAATAAATTTTGCAGCAGCAGCAACGTACAAAGCATTGGAAAAACGTATGAGTAATTATACTTATAACGCTGCGTCTGTAAACTTACTTCAGTCCCACGTAAGTATTTTCAAAGTTCAACCATTGAAATTAATATTTAAAATCAAGTTAAAATTGTATAAAAAAAAATTGGATAAATTTTTTTCTATACGAAATAATCATACTTTGGCAATAATTTTTCAGTTATCATGTTGTGGCATCAATGGCTCCGATGACTGGATTACACTTTTGGGAAACGTGCCTGGTTCATGCTGTAATTCCAATAGCACTTGCGAAGCTACGGATGTTGATTTCCCTGGATGTTATAGAACTTTAACAAGTCTTATGACCAACTTCATTTGGTTGCTCTTTATAGTGCTCGTAGTATTAGGTATAATCAAGGTAAAGTAACAATATTATTATAAGCAGATAATATATCCTATAAAAATTTTTCAATACTCTGACAAACTTTATATTCGTATATGAACGTCATCGAAAATTAAATCAATACTTCGCCTAAGCTTTATTACGAGCAATAAAATTTTGGCGAGAAAGGTTTTTATTGCTTAAAAAAAAACGCCATTTTGAACGTCTATCACGAATTTACAATGACGATGTACAATAAAAATTATACAATTGTCGCTTTTAATTTTCCAGACAATCACAATGGTCTTATCATGCATCTTGATCCGTACACTTCAAAATTCTGATAAAGACTCGACAGCGGACTTGATAAATAACAACACGGAAATTCCAAGAGTTCAAAATCCTCTTGCGCGGATACATAAACCGGAAGAGGAACAAGAGAAAAATGTGAAGAACAATTCGATCGCTACAAATTATCGATCACCACCTAATACTTATGTACGTCATTCTACCCAAAGGCCGATAATTTTAAATTATAGAAGTCGCCATGAGAATTATCTTAATGCACCTGCCCAGTTGCGTTATGACAGAAGGTAAATTTTTTCTATAAAAAAAAAAAAAAATGACAAACTGATTCACAATTCAAGTGATGCAACAATCAACAAGTCAGTGTACGATAAGCAAGAAAGTTTATTTAATTATAATTTTCTATTGCATTACAGATATATCTTACAGCACAGTAAAGCCTTGGAGCGTCCAAGAAAAATATACGTATGAGAAAGGTAACGAAATCTTAGGCTGGTACGAATAAATAAATAAGTGAAGATCTGGATAGATTACATGCTAGCTGTATTAATAATTGCAAATATAATTCGCATATAGGACGATAATGAACGACGGTCAAGAGTCGTAATTGCGAAGTTTATTAACGCTTATCGTTATCGACGAAAGTTACGCAATACATCTATAACTATAATGTTAAATACTTACAATTAGGTACACGAGAGAACAATTATTGGATTTTGATAATAGGCGATAGTAAATGATCAATGCGTATATTAAATACGGATATTATACTAAGATATTGATATTTCATATATAACATTCCTTTGCTTTATGATCTCTTAAGTATTGCTTATGCACTGTATCGGAAGATTGTTCAGTGAAAAAAAATTTTTTTTTATAGCAACAATACGTCCTGCATGCACATGCTCAGTTTATTATGCGTGACGTATTTGTAATTTTTCATATTTTTTTTTTATTTAATTTATTGCAAATACCAAAGTACACATTCGTACGATCCTTTTTTGGTCGTCTTGTATATTATATATATATATATTTCGTTATATTGTACTATAGTACATACCACGTAGTTATTGCTGAAGGGAAATTTGTGAATGATAAGACGATAAAAAATTGTTTAGCGGCATGAATATTTATCTAGTCGATAAATAAATATTGATAAGTAATCAATTAAAGAAATAGGCGTATTAGCTTTGTTAATTAGCACTGTATATATATTACTGTGCAATTGTTCTTAGGTTATGCGAATTCTTGATGGGTTAATGATAATGATAAATTACGATTATAAGATTAAGCACGGGATTCTAGAATTACAGTTACGATTATTATACATAGTACATCGTATTAAGATAATTATATTAATTATCTTAGGAAACTAATTAGGCGACAATGCAGTTTCCCTTATATTTATACGAATAAAACATTTCACGTGGGATTCCTCGTTAATTAACACCCACTTGTGACACGATATAAGCGTTCGATTAATTATTGATTAATGCAACATACATAAGGCACACAGTGTCAATATGAATTTGTTTAAAAGAGTTTCTATTCTGATTAATTGAGATATCGAATATCTTTATTTAATCTTTGTACCGGGAGACAAGGAACAAAGACAGAAAATCGAAGCTTATACAAGTGTGTGTTATAAAAATTGAATTGTATGAATTGTATGTCATTCGGCGAGTAATGGAAATATTTGTCAATGTTATTTCTTATCATTCCTTTTTATTGATCTTGCCATCTATTATCTAAGGGATGTATAGATACATCGAGTACTTTGTGTGAATCCGGGTGAAGACGAATTCGATAATGAAAAATGGCTGGGAAATTACATTTATACGAAAGAAGCTTATTTTCGAAGAAAATATAAAAAGTTGTCATTAATAAAAAATTCGATTTCTTTTGGAATCCTTAGGCGAGTTTAAAGAAATGTCGAATGTACCGAAAATATTATAAATCAAATATTTTCCTGCGAAGAGTTAAAAAAAAGACAGGCGACAATTAACAAAAGCCAAATAAACTACATCGAATATTTTTTTTTTTTTTTTTTTAAATGGATACCACAAATAAAGTCATCAACACACAATATTTTACTTGTCACCTTCCCTCTTTATCGCTTGCGCCAGGCAGCACGCCAATATGATCCCAGCAATCTAAAAGAAGAACAGTCGTGCAAAATATTATAAATATGAATTTTATCGAATTTCCAATTGATCGTCATTTGCTGCAAACCTCCACAAAAGCAATGCCAATCCCGACACCGATCAAAACTTTTGCACCGTTTTGCACACGAAATTCTAATTCGGCGAAACATCCTTTCGAGTACAGCGTATTATCATACGTGTGACAGGCACTTCCTGCTGGCAAATTTTTGCAACAGGAATCAGGCAATACATTATTTGGTGTCACTTTCGCTGCGATCCAATCATTTGAACCATCAATACCGCAACACTCCAGCTGCACAATAAAAAATTTTTTGTACAATTAGTAAACGAAGTAACGGACATACGTTAATAAATGAACTATCAAATATTTTAAAACTGAACAGCTGTACAATTTTTAGCAACAAATTTCATTGATTTCAATAGTCGGTATAGAGCAGGCAATTCTTTGGTGCACCGACATGCGCGTATAACGGGTTGCATCCTTATAGGCGCAGGGCATATTATTAAATGATACAACTACCCTTGTCTATGACTGAAATTGAAAATGCATGAAAATGTTTTTGTTCAAAGACAAAAAATGCTATGTACCAGCAATTCTTATAAGTATTTTAGGAGCGATTTTATACAAAGATACTATTGACAATGTTGCACAATAATTGGTAAATGACAAGTGGTACCTTTGAATGGATTTACAATGGAAATTAATGCAAATTTTTTAAATATTAATTTGACCAAATTGATAATACCTTTTTTTGAACATTCTCCCAAGCCATTTTATCAGCTTCTGTATAATTCATCATGGAGGCTTTCAAGCTATCCTTCATGACCATGCTGAAGTCATTTTTAAAGACAGCGGCTGCGATTCCTACGGCGAGCTCGATCACGAAGATAACCAATAGTGCTACGGCGAACTATTGTTGAAAAATGGGAGATAATTGATTAATTCGTAATCTATGTAAATTTTACAAATGTGGTACCAGTCTCGTACGGGGCCTAGCAAGAATTTTTCAAATTGAACTTATACAGCTTGGGATAAGAATAGAAAATTTTTGTAATTTAATGAAAATTTATGTGTCGATTAAAATTTCTAAATTATAATTAAATTCTAAAAGTTTTTCAAGTAGGATATGTAGAAATACTCTACTTACTGCAATCAGCATATTGTAATTTTCTTTTACGGCTCCGTAGCAGCCTAAAAAGGCTATGATAAAAACGATAGCGCCTGCCACTATCAGTACTATCGGTGGTGCTATTATCCTTCCTTCCAAGAAATGGCTGAACTCACCCACGTCCGCCAAGACTACAGCTCCTGCCACTATTATTCCAATTCCCGATATCTAGAGGAATTTCGATAATAAGATATTTCCCCTAAATCGCCGTAATGTGATTGCATGATGAAATGATTGTTATAGCATTTGATTAATTGAATTGGATTGGCAACCTTGTATCAATAATATTATTAACGTATTAGCGATTATATGTACACAAAAAAAAATACCTCGTAATACGCTACAACAGAGATAAGAATTAAAATTTTCCAAAAAAATAAATTTTGTTCAATATTAATTGTCAAACTGAAAAATCATTAAGGTCAATTATTTAATTTTAATTATACAAAGTACCATGACCTAAAATAGGCTAAGCATAAATTTGCCAAGTGGAAAAATACATTTCTTTAAATTATCAATCAATACAATAAATTTCAAAAAAAAAATAATAATAATTTCGCACTTACCGCAAATATCAAATTGAAGAGAAATAAGATATATTTAATCGCGCTCATCCCACAGGATTCCATTTTAGCAGATTTAAAAGTTACTCCTGTGATTAAAATACGTTCAGTATCTTCCAAAAATACCACACACACTCCCTCACCAAATGACTAATACAATAAACGCTAGTAATCAAACACCGCAAACATCAGCAAAAACAACAATTTTTTTTTTCCCAACAGCAAAATGTCTATCACACTCAACGGTTGTTCGAACAGTGCGCTTTGGTCACCAGGACTAATTCGGCCTGTAGTCCAACGACGCGAACTAAGTTCGATCGAAATTCCAGGACACGCAAGGTGATTGGTCGCAGAGTACCCGAGGCGCAAAATCCTACTGGAGACCGAAAAGGAGACCAGATTCCTATTGGTCAAAACTCAACGAGTGCTATGTTTCCCTTTTGACGTAGTCATGGCAACTGTGGTTCACGATAGTTCAAAGAGAATTTCAAGGGGTTGTTATTCCCACGCACAATATAAACCTCTAGGGTAGAAAACGAATGATTAACATTGTTTACCACCGAATTCTATCGTGATGTTATCCAACAAAATTGAACATGGTAGCATCCATAAGACGGACGCGATCGATTCAACCGTTACAATTAGTATTTTTCATATGGATTCTACACCCGTGGAACACGCTAGGATCAGATCAATTCCTAAAAGTTTTCGTGCTAGGACGTCGAAGTCCTACCGTAACTAAAGTAGGTCTATAACCTCAGGTTCACGAAGCAGCGTCGTGACGTCTATGGATATAAAAGGCGTCCTTGACGATAAGACACTCTAATAAGGACATGACTAATACAATGGATGTAATAATTTATACTGGCAAAAAACATCTGAGATGTAAAAAACAGAGCGCCAGGTCCTTATACGAATTTCAGGTACTTCACGTTAGAAAAATGTTGAAATCAGTATTTGGCGGTAAATTTGAATCCATTAAAAACGTACGACCTTGCACTATAACTGTATTAAATAATTATTTGCTCATATAAATATGCGTAATTTATTTTTATCGCAATATATAAGATTTAACGTATTAATCACCTATTGCACGACTATCGTTATCGATGAAGAATTTTTTATCGGAAATTACTTGGCGACACATTCTCTCGAGAATTTTAATGCGATATTGAAATGAAATTTACGAGAAATATGCGTATGTCGCGTTACGTTATATATACCATATATGTATAGAGAATGGAAGGAGTAGAACTGCATGACACAGTTAACGTATGGTGTACAATATTTTGGATTTTTTTTAATGGGCCACCATTTTCAAAAAACAATTTATAGGTATGAACGTATCAAATATGTTTTGAAGTGCTTTACTATTTTTTGAAATTTTCACTGTAGCGTCCATACAGGCTGAAAATAATTTTGAACGATTTTCTGCACGACCCCGCAAGGTAGTACTCGATAAGAAATTCTTTGCTGATAATAATACTTGGCGTGAGACTACCGAGTCTCTTTGATACTTGTGCATGAGCTTGAAAATACTGAACTGAATATTACAAATAGGGAACTGAATTACATGAAAGTAAATAACTATGCACACAATGAACTTTGGGTTTTTCATATGTTACAAAGGGGCTGGATACGATTGTTATAATGTCAAAGGTCAAAGGTATTTTTCATTCGTTAAAAAGAACACACTGCGACGCATCAGCTAATTTAAGTGGGGCTACGTCATTCGTGTTTGATAGGGTTACACTTTTAGAGGACGTGGTTATTTTCTACCTACGCTATTGTTTAAGATATGAAATAAGCCTGGACTAATGTTAAGAGCTATCCCCCAATTTAGAGCCACTGGTACGTATGTAGGTTAATGGGAATGTAGATATAGTTCGTTTACCCTTCGTGTAGGTTGTGCCTATTATTCACACGAATGCGGCAATGACGGAATAATTACATTAAACGCAGATGAGTTTGAGGTTATTATACTTAGCACTTAGAGAAAGAAAATTCTAATTTGGAAAAATATCATCTACTACGTCCTCTCAGGAAACATAAAATATATTTTACAACAATTTGTATAACAGATGTAGGGATTGTTTAACAAGAGACATTCAATAGGCCTGGTACCTATTATATTTACCTTTATTAATCCATATGTGTAATTATGTAAACGATACGTTTAGTTTAAATACAATATTATTTAGCGCTATCTTAAAGTGACTGGAGAGTGCATATGGATATCTCGAATATACAATTACAAAAATTGTAAACTACATATATGGAATGGATACATTGTATTTATCGAACTGCAGTATATTCAGATTTGTGTAAATTCTAAAACTATTGAAATGTCATTTTCCTGAGGGATAATTGCAAAAATAAAAAAAGAGCAAAGTGCAATATTTTTGCACGAACGTCTTTAGCATAAAAAACTACATGCTTCTTATTCTTTTATTTCGCAATTATTTCAGATTAAAGTATAATGCGAATAACAATGCAGCTTGCATAAATCTAACCGCACTGTTTTTGCATGATAATTTATTATTAGATTTTTTTAAATTGTGATATTTCAGGTTAAAAAGTACTTCCCCTTAACAAATAATTTACTCTTAAGCCTCTACGGCATAATAAATGCAGTGTACAGCGAAATTTTAATTTATGTACTGATACCTAACTCTTTCACTGTTTAGTCCATACTAGGTACGTGCAAATTGACCGTTTTTCATTATTTTAAGAGGCAGCGAAAAAGTTAATGAACGTGCATTGTATCACCAAAGTAAATGTAACAAATTTCACTTATCAAAGAAATGATAAAGTATAACAACTGATTATAGAGAAATGATTCTAACACATTTTTCATTATCAAATAAACAATAATAAATATAAATAACCTGATCCTATTGATTCACTTTGTTTCATCAAAAGTGTTAATCTTCATTAACCCAGGAATAGTCGTATGATTGTGTTATCTATTTGGGTTGGAATATCTGATACCTCCATACCCCCCATACGCTTACTCCGGAGTTAAATAAAACAGTAAAAATGTACAGAGATACATCTCGAGCACTTTCGCCAATCAAAAATAATAATAATATTTATTTGAAAAAAAAAAGAGAATAAATATGTCTGTCTAGTTAACGTGGAATGTATATATGTGAATTGCGTTTAGCTAATATCATAGCCAATGTCCTTTAGTCTTCTGTTTAAAATCCGTATAACATCCCATATCTTAATTTAAGTTCTAAAAATCCAAGGTGCGTGAAACGAGTGCAACAGCTGGTAGGAGGATGCTGACCACATATGATGAAACAGTTGCTATACCAGAGCTTGGCCAGTTAATTGGTGAGCTGTAAGCAGACATAATTATTGATAAAAATTAATAATGTCCTACAAATATTAAATATGTAAAGGTGAATATATATAATTAATAAAATATATTATTGATTTGTTATCTACAAACGTTATCATATATAGATTATAATTATAATAACTTTCAATTAATATCGCACTGGGTAATCGCATGAAATATTGAAATAAAAGTGGCAACTGTTAAAAAAATAAATAGTGATCTTACTTATCTAATGTGCAAATAATACATATATGTACATTGAATTCCTCAGATTTTGATTGAGGAACAAAGTCATAAATAAATAATCACCCAGTAGATTGACCTCTTGAAAAAATAATTATATGTCCATTACTTCATTGGTCACTAAAAGCGAAGCTAATGACGTCGAATCATAGGTAACTTACTTACGTCCCAACCCCACATTCGAAATGTCTGACCTCAACTGGTCATTTACACATAAGTCATATATCATTAAGATTATAGCAAAGACAATTTAATTGCCCGTGTGCAAATAACATAGAACAATTACTTTGTCTCTATAAAAGATATGCACGTCAGCGCCATAAGCATAAGTAAATTTAAATTAAAACTGTGAAAGACAATTTTTTAATGCAGGACAGTACAAAGCGATTTATTAATCACGTATGATTATTTAATTTTTTAAATCTAACAGTTAACCATTTCGTAAGAGCTTTATACAGAGAACCTAGTGTCGTTATAACTGTTCAGTTTATTCGAAAAACATTTACAGACATACACTTTAGCATGGATACAATACAAAGAGCGTTGAATTAACAGCTAGCGTATACAGATAGCATATAATAATCGATATTATATAGCAACAATAGTAATTCTTATCAGTTCTGCATGATGAGTTTGAGTCGAATGGTACTGGACTCGCAATCCATCCTGTAGGCATCCCCGTGAATTACCGCTCAGACTTTGCTGCAATTAACATTAGACCTTCAAGTTACGTCATCTATATATATAAATCTATCATGCACTTTCAAGTTCAAGCTGACAAAGTTGCTGCATCCAAGATCATCCTTGAATTCTGTATACGAAAGTTAACGTGCAGCATTAGTATAGTGTCTTAAAAAAGTATTGGTTGCAAGGATTAATAAAATATTAGCAAGTTAGTAAATTTGAAGTTAGGTTAGGTTTGTTGCGTCAACATTTCAATCCAATCAAGTTAAACCTTTTTCATTATAAGATTTATATAAGTATCACTAGTTGAGAGAGAAACATAGTTCTACGTCTTAGTAATATAATGGTCATTTTTTATATTTATCTTTTTTATATCGATCTACGTGACGAATCAGAATTTGTAATAATGGAGTTCATTGGTTTGAATCATTCTAATAGTCCATGGATAAACTTCATAGACACCCAGTATATTTACCTTACGGTAACACTGGTGACCCTGCAAGGTCGTAGACATGTACGACGTCGACGTTACCCTGTACGACCGTTCATTGACCTTTCGTAGATCTCGATTTTCGATTAAGTCAGCAATATAAGCTATTTTATTAGATTCCCAGCACGACGTCGTAATTGTGGCCATTCCAGACTGTTGGTTTTGAAAAGACAACCAAGTGGTTGATTTTCTTTTAATAGCTATAGAAATTCAAAGCTGACAGTTTTTTTCTTTCTGTTGTGCTACTTTGTACTGCAATTAATTTCAGTTACTTTGCTAATTAGACTTGCGTTAATGTTTACAGCTCAATTAGCTAACAAGAAGGCGCCTTGACGTGACATGTAAAAACTATTTTACGAGTGAATATAATACAAGGGATTCATTGTGATAACATGCATGGGAAACATAAAGCAAAACAGAGAAATACAGTTAGATAACTTAAGCAGCAACAAATACAAATATTCACTTGCGGTTAATGAAAAAAATAGTGGTGGATCGATATTTAAGCTAGCCTACCGTCTGAAAGTGCTGTTATCAAGTATAGTAAATTCTTATCATAGAATCATTTATGTATAAAATTATATCTATACATTGAGCACGAAGCGATGACTGATGAGTGGTCTCACGAGTCTTGTAAAAGTTTGTGCAATAAGCCAAAAGAAATTATTTGAACCGAACAAAGCATGCGATCCATCCTCTATGCGATATTGCGTCATCAGACAGACGGATGTGATCACAATGCAATTCCATTCATGCGGATCCGGATGCACTGAAAGAATTGAACAAAAATTACTGCATTAACTGGACCTACCTGACGCCAATGACTCCGCAGGCTAAACGGGCTCCAGCATTTCCTGTTGTCAATGATAGCGAATGATTGCCTTTGCCAAGATCATCAGCATCCGCGTGAACGACAACAGCACGACCCAGGATGTTGTTTGCACCGCTTAAAGAGATGACAGTGTCGGTGATGTTTATTGTAGCAATTCCGTCGCTGTTGGCTTTAATATTTCCAAGATCACCGACGTGTCTGACGGCGTCTTCCGGAGCTCCATGATTTTGCTGTTATAACGATATGAGTTTATGATAAATTAATTGAAAAATTTTTTTACCAAAAATTTCTTGTTTCAATTACAGATATTATTTCATTATTGTTTTTAGTCTTACAGACTAATTATGGGCTACTTACGTTATTGGGATTGAAATGACCTCCAGTGGAAGTGCAGCTATCGCTAAGGTCTCCCTTTTCATGAACATGGAAACCATGAACACCTTCCTTCAGACCGGAAATGGTACCAGTGACACTCACCGGTCCATTTGTTGCACTCTGGGTGAACTTAATCGCACCATTGACGTTATTGGTGCCCCCTGTAGAGTTATGTGGCGTCAAGCGTACGACAGCCACTAATTCCTGATTTGCAAAATTAAAGTTTGGTAATTAAACAATTAGCAAATTAGAAGAACTATCAGAGACATTCAATGAAACGATTGAGTTTTTTGTTAATAATTATTTTCTTGAAAAATCTTCTTTTCAATAATTATTTTTATTTTGAAAATTTCTGAATTCCTCCAAAAAAAACAGGTATCGCATGTTTGCTTTATAGCAAGACAATTTTTTCTTTCGTCTGTCATAATTTTCCTCAGCTGATACACGTGTTATGAAATATATGAGATTATGAATATGAGAATACATCAAGGAAGAAGTGGATTCGAGTAGCCAAGCAACCTTCTCTTGGACGGACTTGTAAAGCTACCAGAACTGGTTCAGCTGTGTAAAGTTATATTCACTTATACGAAATTCAATTACGAAACAAGATAACCTTCGATGAGATTCTAGTCACATGATTATTTAAAAGGAAAACGCAGTCGACTTTTATTGCGCAATGTAATTCTTAAAACTCAATTCTTGCTTTGAGCATAATTCTACGATGGTAATTTTATTAATATGATTAATTACTGACGTAGAACTTATTTGATCAAAAGTCACCGACAATCACATTTATTAATACTTAGCTCTATACTTACTTCAGCCGACACGCTAGCCAGCACCACCAAAAAGAGCGCGATCATTTTGTTCATTGTGACTCAACTGTAAAACAAGACACACGCTAATGTCATTATCACACAGTGTAAAGCGAGTAAATAAAGTTTTGTGATTAAATAATAAGTTGATAACGATACTAGATCGTTAATAAATATTGAAGGAATCTTAGAATCTAAATATTTTAACAATGATTAAGAATTTGACGGTAGAGTCACCCTAAGCTAACCTTAAAATCTTGACACAGGACTAATGATGATTTCAACACGGTAGGTTAAAATCAATAATCATTTTCCATGGATCAAAGTCTTTTGGTTTTACCTCAAATAATAGGCTGAACGTATAAGGTATATATTTTTATGAATATTGAAAAACGATATATTAAGTACTGAAAAAATATTTTCTGAATATTATATATCAGTGTCGCAACTAATTTGCAAAAGAATTATCATTGGGTTTCGAGTCCTCGTAATCTTCGATGATAACGAGTGCAATGAATACATTTTTAGAAATTATCAATCGATATAAAAATATTTGAAATTGATTAACACGTTAACTGCTAGCTACGAGATAACTCGTAGTTTCTCTAGTTGCCATATTTATGCAGCTACGATGAAATTCGTAGCATAATATCAGTGTAAATATGAATAGATAGCCGGAGGGAGGAAAATAAAAAATCAAGGTTGGCTTAGACGAACAGAAAATTTATGAATAAATGAACAGAAAATATAATTCTGAAAAGTATCGTGACAGTCAACGTGTTAATAAATCAGTATATTTTATAAGAGCTGAAAAGTCCTTTATTTATAGTAAAGTTGATGACTAAATTAAAAAGTCAAATATTCATGAACCTCTTCTGTTCGTAACATTGACATTTCAATATAGACGTAAACACAGTATAATCAATTCGTAGGATTTTCAACGGGTGAGAAAATGCTATCGCGACACAGTCGACGTCGAGCTTGGAAGTTTCCAGGAAGTATCGATCCTGAGCGAAAAGTTCATCGAAACACCTGCGCGACCTCATCGATCCTTGTAGTCCTGTGACTCCACACGACACACTCGTTAATAAACGTTGTTTGATAAAAGCTGTAGTTACCAAAAGGGTGACTAAGCACGTATAACAAAGAAAAAGATAAAAACAATCTCACAATGGAAACCGTAAAATATAATCAAGGTAAAAATATTCACAAGAATACACAAAATCTGTAACGTGCATAACATATAAGATCCGATCAGAATAAATAAAAAAAAAAAAGCATATGGAATCACAAAAATCATGTCACGTAGAAGCCGATACGATTTGTCTATCACAAAAAATTTCTACGAGACTGATTATACGTATATGTTTGACCTTCAAGAATTTCATGACGAGCATATCTATCATACGTTACATACATGTAATTCATAGCACGTTATATTTTTTTTAACTGACAGATACACCCTAGAACGTCTCTTCTATTCACAAACCGATTTTAACGTTAAGAACTAATTGGTATTCAAAATCACAAAGTGATGTTCCATGTTACAGTTTTAATATCGAGCAATCATATATAAAAAATAATCGATAATTCTACAAGTCTTTGAATCTCCCGCCTTTTCACCGGTTCATGGACGTTGTTAGCAAATAAGCGAAATACGCATAACCTACAAATTCGTATGGCGATAAGATTTTTGAAAATTTCTATTGTACTCGTACACGATTTACTTCTTTTTCAATAACCGATCACGATTTAACCAGAGTTCTCTTAGCGGTCCACGCCTAATCAGTGAATTGAAAGTGAAAGGAAACCTACCGGTTGCGTGCGAATGATTGCAGACACGGAATAACTGACTGCGGATGCTGCGGCATGTTCTGCTTATATTGGTACCTGGCCTGCATCTCTTGCCCTTCCCTCCTGATACCGATCCCCATCCATCTCTACCCCCGATTCTCTTTTTCACTCCCTTGTCGTCCCCCCCCAGCATCATTCGAATGAAACATCCAGGAGCACTTATGTCCTCACACGCCCTCGGCCGAATATCCTACAGGCTGAATCTGCGCAACCAGCCCAAATGGATGATTTCAGCGAGGAGTGATTGAGTGACGAGGAAATGACGAGATAAAAATAAAAGAACGAGAAAGAGGGACGAGGGGGTATATGAGGCTTCATTTTCAATGACCTCTTGACCTGTCGTTATACGCGCAGCATGCGTTTGACGAGTCGCGAATTTTTATGGAATCCTTTGTGCAGTGCAGCTTGCGGGTCATTTCGAAAATGTTATACTTAGTAAAATGTAGTAAACAGTAAGTTGTAACTTAGAGGCCAAATTTTTTTCAGATTCTTGATCTTTTATTTCTTGGTGCATTTTGTAAAGATTGATTTACTGGCAATTCTGTAATCGTTGATATTAATGCTAATAGATTTAAATAAAAGGCTACTCTTTTATTCTCATTTATTTGAAACTAATTTCGAAATCGTTTGCTTGTAAAATTCTGTAAATTTACTATATACACTCTTTTCAATGGACTTAATAAAATCAAAGATGATTCGTACTGAGCACGTGGCGGGGATAATTATAGGAAAGATTGGTGTCTTCTTTGTACGCCTGGGATTGACTTCACAAAGAAAACCGGAAATTACATTTGCTCTCGTCTCATTGACAGTTAAACTTCACAATTGCGTTATCCGCTCTCGTACATGGTAATCATTATTTCCTACAACAACGAATTTAAAAATACATTTACAACGTACAGTATACGTTCCAGATTATACACCTATTAATCGATCACTGACGAATTTAAAAAAAAAATAATAATCTACGCCTTTAACCATAAAAATCTCATGTTCACCATACTCAAATATTCGTACGGTAAATAATCAAATCAATATAGCAACTTATCGTAACGTTCTAGAAGAATCATCCTTAAGGCAATAACTCACATCCTCGGAGACGTGTTATGTAATTTTTTTTAACACGAGGTCAGACCACTTCCACTAGAACCTTATCCATGGACCAATGATACTCGAATTGCGAGCCCTAATTATAATCAAGTTCCAGAGAGCTCGACAGTGGCTGAACTGCAATCTGTCTATATACATATAACGTTCCCCTGCGACAAATTTTCCATGGCCCTTACCTCTCGTTGCCTCTGTACACGTCATGGAACTTTTTATCTAACAATTCATCCAGTACACTTGGAGCTAAATAAACGCTGAACGACTGACAAATCGGTTGATTTAAAATGACGCGCTTTTAAAGTGATGCAGCAGACACTTTAACGCCAGTACCGACCGCGCCATCGTGCGTCGCTCACTCGGTAAAATCTCTAGAAGCTTCGCGAAATCGTCGCCATTAACGCTGCATGTAGAGGTGCTTGGATATATGTATTTCTTAGCAATGAATTTGGAACAGATTTCACTTGCTTATCCGAGCATTATTCTTATCGGTAATTTCGATTCTAACTAATCAGTGTCACTTTATCTGCTTTGAATTTACTTGCACCTATGTACATATGTTGGTTACGTCGTTCTTGCATGTAAATTGTTTATGCTTATACCCACAGATGTTAATTCATGGTTCACCTTCTCGCGAGGAGAATGATTCACTTCGTGGTTATCATTCAGTTATTCTTATATCATAGGCTTTCCTTGGAGATTGTTATGCTCGTTTACGCAATTTCCGGTTAGCTTCACGATGAAATTATGAAGAATATCGTAAGTTTTTAATTATAATCTTTCGAATTTATAACTCCGATCAGCAGTCGGCTTTATAACGGTTTTTTAGAGATTATTTTTGTAGAGTATAACCTTAAAAATTATATTTATATCTGTTCCATTACCTCATCAATCAAGCTAATACTATATGATATTTTAATCAATGAGTTACTCACATGTTTATACTGCAGTTTTAAAAGTCTCTGATAACTGTGCACTTGGAAACTTTTCACAATTTTATGTAAACCGTTTCGTTTAACAACTTCGTTCGAAGATCAGTAAAGTAGGAATATTGATTTATTTTTACGAATTAACCAAGAAACCTATTCGATGAATCCGTTATGCTTCTGGACTGTTTAAAAGTATGCACAAACTTCGCTATTGACAATTTTACTGAAAACCACTGAAAACTGACAGAGCACTGACGTTCGCCGATGTAAGGCAACGTAGTTATGTCTTGATCGAATGCTTTCGCACACTTCACTGCCCCACCTTTTCCGAGGACATTACTAATTGGATATCGCTACTACGTTTCACGAAGTATTTGTCTTGGATTAAAAATCAAGCATTGGTTTCTCTTATCATCTTTAGATTTAGATTTATAGATACTAGATACAGGGTCGTCAAAGATGAAATTTGTAGAAAAAAAAGGCAAAGTTGATTGATACCTTACAAATTTCATCCTTGCCAACCCAATAGAATTATAGCGGCCGGTACCAAGTATTGGAAAGCAAATATTTATAGATTTTACAAGAGTTACATGAGTTTTCTTATAATTTTGGTTTTCGCACTCTTATCACGAATTTAAAAATAATGAAATTTGTTTCTATGTATATAGGTATATATGGTTCATTTTAAGGCCAAGTTGTGGCCTAGATATTATGAATAATATCCCTGAAAAGTTAACGAGACTGGCTGCTCAAATTGTACCTAGGCCGAAATAATGTTAAGAGTCCTCAAGAACAATCTCTTTGTACGTTTGTAGCTGTACTTGACCTAGACTTCGTAAAAACAAATCCACAGCCAGTAATCCCTACTTTAGGTGCAGAGTTTGCTTTGCACAATATTAAAAACCCGTTTTCCTTCGATCATCGCTATTGTATGTATATTGTTGAATAATCATTACCTTAATGTCCTAGACCATGAAACTGAGATTCCAAATTAACTTATCTCTTAACATATTAAGCGTTTCAGTCGAAATATATTTTCACATTTTGATTATTCAACAAAATATATTTTTCTCTTCGTTTATTAGTGCCATAGTATTTTTACACGTTATTTGACTATCGTACATAACAAATACTATTTAATATGGTAACAATATTTTAAATCGTATTTTTAAAATACATCATAAGTTTTAAAATAAATCTAGAAAATAAGGGATATGATAAAGTCGGTAAATGGCATATCTAAGATAGTCTTATCACGAATAGCATTCCAGATAACGATATAAGCCCGTAGGAAAGAAATAGCTAGTTAGTAATATGCAAACATTCATAGCAGTTCGTGTTAACGAAGCATTGTGTATAAAATTAAAGAATATTTCAATGTACGTTGCGTAAGAATACTATTAATTTTTAAGTTAGCAGAGATATTTTAAATTTGATTAGTGGCGTAATTGGAACAGACTACAAATTCATGACCTTGATCTGCCAACACGTGTAACCAAGGTAACCAAGAAGCGAAATAAATCCCATAAAAGATGTTGTAATAGAATATCACAATATTACTTAAGTCAATGGCTAATTAAAAATATATAATTTACAAATAAATTTTATATTCAATTTCATAATAATTCATTGTCAATGGAAAGGAATTACGTATACATTTATTACTTAAAAATTATACATTAATTTTATTCACATACGTAATGTAACCTTCGAAGTATAGGAAATTTTTCGAGATCTATAATTATAGATTACAATTAAATTATGCAAATGGCGTACCGTAATGAACCTATTTTTGAAAATATCTATGTCTATTAATTTGATAAAAATACCGATGACGGAATCATTTTTAAATTATGAATTTCGTAAGTAATTTTCACGCAGGCGATTCACCAAATGACTTAAATATTTGCCAGAGCTTTGTGTACCTTTCTTAGTATACAAGTATTACTTTATGTTTTCACAAAAACATTGACATTAAAATAAAATATTTAAAAGCCCCAAGTATTTTATTTATCAAACCTCACAGTTATGCATAATATTATCGTTATCCAAGTGCGTAAAATATTTATTAAATCTATATTTAGTTCTATCCACGTTATTTTTAGTCAAAATCAAATGTTCATTCTAATGACTCCATGTTATTTTTGAAATTGGACAATATCGAAAAATCAAGTTTATAATTTGTGTCCGAAGCTGTTAGCCATTATGATGGTGATGATGATGATAATGACTAAAAGAGACACGCTAAGGTATACCGTAAGGTAAGTTAATGTAAGCTTTGTTAATGTATGATCATCATCGATGACCCGAGTGGCCCCGAAGGCCGGATTGAAAAATCCTTGAGTACCTTTGTGCCCGCGTCATCCTTGTTACTCTTGAAATTTTTCTATACAATGATTCCCCATCTTGTACGGCGCCATTAAAATTGTCATAAGTCAAGGTATAAGGTAAACCAAAGACCTTGCTTATGTTCGACATGTAATGACAAAATGTCAATAGGTTGAAAAAAAAAGGTCAGCCGGGTCTTTCTGTCAACGATCGTCGTTCGTGTTAAACGTTTCGTCAATATTCGATAATAAAATGCATAGACACGTAGCGTCTTTGGCAACACCGCGTACATACTAACCACGTATAGTAAAATTTCGGCAGACGTAAATTCAAGTGTAAAAAGAGAAAAGAAAGTAAAGAGGTAAACTAAATCAAGCAAATTAGACGTTGAGAAAATTCTAAAAATTTTGATATCTGATTTTACGTGTAACAAGGTAGACAATAATGATTCACGTAACTTTGAGAATCACTATGACTAGGATTCAGTGTTGCAAGATTTATATTCCGAATGAAAGCATTCGTTGCTATTATTTTGATTGATTTTGTATTTATATTTCAAATTAGTTCTTATTGTTTCAGGGTTTCACGATAAGGCAAAATTGTTTGAGCTGAACTGAAAAAAAATCATTGTCAGACGCAGTCAAGATTTGCAGACTATTTTGTTGCTCTTTGGTACAGTTTATAAAGACCGTGTTTCGTTATGGGTTATTGATAACGGGTAAATCTCAATTTTCGTTTGTTATCAGTTTAAATGGGACCTGCTGTTATTTTTTAATCTAATGTGTTTGAAAGCTTGTCACATTTTACGATAACGTGACGATGTGCGAATCAGAAAAAATTTTGTTTTACAGGCTTAATCCTTAATCTGTTATGATAGAATTATTATGCAACAATGAAAGACGCTTCGAAATGTTTTGTTAAAGATAATAAATAAATTTTGTATATTGTTGTTGCAAAATACATCGTGCTTATTATATCGAACAAAATTTTGAATGAGCCATTATAAATGAGCTAAAAGCAACTGCGAATCATTGTGGATCGTTATCATTTAATATATTGATATAAATCTGTTTCCTTAATAATCCTCTTAAACTTTGCCCATCACTGACGTGTACATTAAGTCAGGTATATAATATTATGATAACACTTCAAATATAATTAAAACATGGATATTTAGTAATATTTTATTGAAAAAAAAAAATATGTGTATTTAGGACTTTGGCTTTTAATTAATTTAAGGCTAATCTCCACGTAAGACATATGAGTGTTATACGCATTATAGAATAATATATATATATCAATTGTTATTTATTATACAAATATCTAAATTTATATCTAACCTGTCATAAAAATGCAAGAATCCCACTGTAAAGAGCACCTGAAGTAATGGCAAAGAATAAAATAGTAATAAAAACAGTACAATGCAGTTAAGTAATATTTCCAAGGAGTTTTCAACATACTTTAATTATATAAAATATCAACTGCTGTCCCAGTTGCAGAAACATATGTGCGTTCACAGTGCACCATGCCTGACGGATGTTAGCCCGAGGCATCCATTCGTTTTCTTAGCTTTCACTTAGACGCCATTTTGCAAGTAAGAAATACGTTCCTGTATCCAAGTAGGAAGGCTGTAAGTCACTTCTATATAGAAATTCGAATCATTCGATAATTTAACTAGGGATACGATAAGTCGCAACCAGCTGATTCGATTACTCGATTCATTCAAGTATATACATACATATATATATATATTAATATACAAAAGTCGAATCGAAGGATCCTTGCCAGTTCCAAGATCGTCGATACTTGCTCATCGATGATCAAGGTCCTCGTAACTCCTTTCGGGGTATTTATACGTATTGCGCGTCTCTGCGAGATTCACACGACGTTCGTCTCGTCCACTTGACGAATCGCGGGAATTACGTAAAAGCACCGTAACTGCGAAGGATTGACAACTGACTTTCGGTTTGATTACACGGTAATCGGTAAAATACGTGGAACGGTGAAAAAATTTGTGAAGGGTGTCCGATAACGATAACAGGATTCTTTTTTGTCAGTGGGAACAATGTGGTTCGTGACTTCCTGCGTGATCGGTTTGTGCCTGATTTGGGAAGCTCTTGCTCTCCCATATGAAGGGATGATGATCAACATTAATGACAGGACGCTTTTCGTCAGGAGTCTTCCTGGATATCCGGGAGCGAGGAGTGATCTTTATGAGGTCTACATGGAACCGTATCTTTTTGTATGTATATATTTTTTTTTGTTTAATTCAAATAACAATTTCTCTACTGTTTTATAGTACTATACTTCTGCTCGGAGGAAACTATAGAATTTATTGATATAAGGTTTGTAGTTTATATGCACACTTGCCTTGTACTTATCTTGAACCTCAGTATTGTAGAAGAATTTCTGGTGCGACCTTATTGTTTGTGTGCAATTACAGAGGAATTTTTCAATGGATTTTAAATGCAGTTGTTTTTTGTATTAACGTAATCATAAACCGCAACGAAATGAACGTAGAACAATGTAAATTTGAATTTCAAATTTTTATGCAATACATTTATTTTACTTTGATTCGATGCGAAAGCAAATTTTAATTGTTTACTAGTTTGAGCACTAATCATCGTTTACTGCGTATATACATTTGCAAGCTTGTAATAATATATGTATATAATACTTTTTAATTATGTTCTAAACGATTACCTACACTCTACGTAGGAAAGATTCAAAAGACGTATTAGTATGCGGCATATATTATCCGAAGAAGTCTACATTTTAAATATACTTATCGGAATATTTCTGTTGGATTATATACAATTTAAACTGAACGAGACTCGAAGCTAAGTTGGCCGAGCGGTCTAAGGCGCCAGACTTAAGTTCTGGTTCCCAGATGGGAGCGTGGGTTCGAACCCCACACTTAGCAAAATATTTTTTTTTTTAAATCTTATTCCTATTATTCATCATATATCATTAAAAATTATATAAATATACTATTAGATATATGATAAAGCTTGTTATCAATTACTTGCAAGAATTTTCTCCATGTGTTGATAACATTTTAACTGACGCGTTTCAATTTCTCACATTTGAAGTTGATTGAAGTGCTTTTTTTATCAAATTTTTCGTATCAAATGTTCTTTAAGCTAACGGAGTGTCAGATTGTGTGAATATATATACATAAATATAAACAGATATTCACCGGCACGTTTCAGGCAATTGGACTAAAAGCCGTCGTGGAAGTAAAGGCTCTAGGGGAGGATGGTTCACCAACAGAAGGACCTAAAGGTGTCCTCACTCTGGAGCAACGACCTGATGGCGTCAAGGTGACAGGAACAATAACCGGTTTAACTCCAGGCTTACATGGTTTGCACGTTCACGAAAAGGGTGACTTAAGAAATGGATGTACCTCAGCAGGGGCTCATTTCAATCCCTACAAGGTACTTTTAAAATGATCCCTTAAAAGAACAAAAAGTTGAGAGCCACTGGCAACGATACAGCTATTCATCGCTACAAGCTTTCGACTATTTGTTTAACCTAGATATTCACCCTCTCAGATATTATCGGCGATCGATTATAATCCATTTCAGCAAAGTACATTCGCAATAGAAGTTATTGCCAGAATTCTTTATAATTCTACTGTACCGTGTATGTTCTGATGTAATTAATCAATGATTAATTGTTCAGGTCAATCATGGCGCACCAACCGATCCTCTACGTCATGTGGGTGACTTGGGTAACATTGAGGCAAATGCTGACGGAGTAGCAAACATCGACGGCATAGATCACTATTTGACATTGATTGGCGCAAGAGGAGCAATCGGTCGAGCTTTAGTAGTTCATGCTAAGCCTGATGATCTTGGTCGAGGTGGAACAGAAGACAGTATTAATACTGGATCAGCCGGAGCTCGTGTGGCCTGTGGTGTTATTGGCTTTTTATAAACTCCAATTAAATGTATATCCATCATACACACTTTTGCATTGTTAAGACGTTACGTTATAGATTTTGTAATTAAATATATAGACAATCAAGATTTCCTTGAGACTGCGTCTTCATCAATAAAGCATCAATAAGAAGATTAGAATTTCATGACTCAACGATAAACATATAATGCGAGACACAATGATATGTCGTTCAATGATAAAGCATGATTGGTAAAACGATATGAATTTTGTTACGTGTAATAAAATGTTTTAAATGATTTCAAATATAAAGAGACCTGATTGTAGTTCACGGTACAAGGTAAAATCGCATTCTCGATTACGTCGATGATGATAATTATATAAAAATTAAGGACGCTCAGATATTAAAATGGATTTTCATTCACTTCTCGTCCATGGACGATGACCTTGATTGCTTGCAAACTTCCATGGATGATACAGTTTGATGATCTCCTCGTGCTTTCTCGGCGACACGTGGTTTTCTTTCGTTCATTTCCTCCAGGGCTTTTCGCACCTTTGTCACGACTTCTGGGGGTGAGTTCCTTCTTATGCATGGTGTATTAGGTCGTTGATGAATATCGTTCTGACGATTTGATACTGACGTGCTGAACGTTTGTGGTCGAAAATGTACTATAGACAATAGAAAGGAATGAGAAAGTGATGAGACAGTTCTACGCATTGACCTGGTTACGCATTATCGATTTTGTTCTAAACGACCCCACCCACCTAGAGACTACGACTTATGCGTGACTAGGATCGTTATATGAATTGTAAGTGAAGGACAATTTTGCACGGGGAATTCGTTTATATATACGGAAGGACGAATGGAGAAATAACGAGAATTTTTTATGTTTAACTAGACTGCCTATGAGTAGCAGGGAACAAATTTCTATTATATTCGTAAGATTTTATAGGTAATGATTTTGTAAGATTTTGGTATTCTGTGAAAGAGTAAATAGACTTTGTTTAAATTACCTGGTATATCACGAACGTCGTACTCTGGTATATCTTCTAAATCCTCCAGGTCGACATTACTACGACCGCATCGCATGACGCATTGAATGCAATTATTTATCAGTCTCCTTGAAGTTTTCCACATAATAATTCACAAACATTTTGAATTGGATTATTAGTACGCGTTAACGTATGATTACATAGTTGAACCTCTTGTTAAATTTATTGAAATACTTTTTTTTCGTTAATGAATTAAAGTGGTTAAGTTAAAAACTTCAGAATTTGCCGCCTTGACAGACGATGGTGTGAAGTTTGGTGTATTGTGTTATTTTGATTATGGCATTATTATTTATTAGCAAATTTACAGCTGATCAGTTGTTGCCTGGAGTTTGCGCAGTGGTGTTGTTGGTTGTTAGCTCGCGGTAATTTTCGATATGGCGGGAGACCAAGATGCCGAAAATATAATGGAAGTTGACGTTGTTCCTTCGAAAAGTGAGCTTGAGGAAGTTAATAAAGAGAAGTCGAATAAATCCACAAATATACCATGGTAAGTTTTTCAAGTGTTATATTTAATGCCGTGTATTCATTGTAAAAAACGCACATCGCTTCAGTAAGGTTAAGTATTGCTAAGTTGAAACGCTATTTGAATTTTATGATTGAAGTTATTTATTATCAAACTAATTTATATGAAATACGTTTCAAGTATAAATTTATTTGTATTAAATTTTTATAGATTTAATATACAATTTGTCATTTGCTATTCTTTACGTATTAATAAGTGTCGGGTTTCAGAAATGACAGTTTTCTGATATTAAAAGTGTATTACGAGAAGGTGGAACAATTTTAACATTAAGTGAAAAGATATTTTCTTTTGTTATTTAGGATAGAGAAGTATCGTCCACAAGTATTCTCCGATATAGTTGGAAACAAAGATACTGTGTCACGGTTAGCTGTATTTGCACAGCATGGCAATGCTCCAAATATAATCATTGCTGGACCTCCTGGAGTTGGAAAGACTACTACTATTCTCTGTTTGGCACGTATTCTTTTGGGACCTTCATTTAAAGATGCTGTACTTGAATTAAATGCTTCCAACGATAGAGGCATCGATGTTGTTAGAAACAAAATAAAAATGTTTGCCCAACAAAAGGTCTGTAAATAATCTCACGATGTGTAATGAATGTAATCATACATAAGAAATACTTAATTTTACTTATTATTAGGTGAATCTTCCGAAAGGAAAACATAAGATTATTATCCTGGATGAAGCAGACAGTATGACAGATGGTGCACAACAAGCTTTACGGCGTACCATGGAAATTTACAGTAATACAACAAGATTTGCATTAGCTTGCAATAACAGTGAAAAGATTATTGAGCCAATACAGTCTCGTTGTGCTATGCTGCGTTATGGAAAGCTCACCGATGCTCAAATTTTAGCCAAAGTTATTCAAGTTTGCCAAATGGAAGGGGTAAGTTTCATATTTCATCCAATAATAAAAGGAAGTATTATGTAGCGTAAATTAAAAAATATATATATAAATTAAATTCGTTGTTATTTAGATATCATACACCGATGACGGTCTAGAGGCAATCGTATTCACAGCACAAGGTGACATGCGTCAAGCTTTAAATAACTTACAATCAACTCACAATGGATTTGGTCACGTAAACGGTGAGAATGTTTTCAAAGTTTGTGACGAACCCCATCCACTTTTAGTAAAAGATATGCTTGAATCGTGTGTGAAGACAGACATTTTTAAAGCTTACGAGGTGAGACAAATCTATGAAGTAATGATTGACAATTCTATAATCTTATGATGTATATATCTCGATCAAATTTTGAATAATAGATAATGGAATACTTGTGGAAAAAGGGATATTCAGCAGAAGATATTATCAGCAACATATTCCGTGTTTGTAAAAATTTGTCGATCGACGAAAAACTCAAGTTGGATTTCATACAGGTAAGATTGGTTAAAACATTGTTATTCTACTACGGGATGCTTATTGGTAATCTTTGCCATATGTTACTCCTATGAGCCAATCAGAATTATTACCTTCGATTTTCCCCTGTTTTCATTGGTTTGTAGAAACGTTGTATAACGATTACCGACAACCATTCTGTTGTAGAATGAGCCTAATAAATCGATCAGTATTCAACTATGATTCTTTTTATAGGAAATTGGAATCACTCACTTAGGCATTGTCGACGGAATTAATAGTTTACTACAAATGCACAGCCTGTTGGCGCGGCTGTGCCAAAAAGCTTTTGCGAAATAACATACCTTCGTATGTAACGTTAATAATAGGTATAATTCAATAAAACCGTTTCTATATTTTTTTTTTTTTTTCAATTTATTCAACTTATACGACATTCCCCAGTTATACTACACTTGGTTACACCAAAGAAATAATTGCTGGGAAATATTCTCAGCGCAGGCATACATGAAATTTCTTTGAATCGATATCGTTAAATTACATGAAAATAAAGCAATTTAATATCATTTTGAATATGCACGATACGTAATAGCATAAAAGAAATACGACGTACGTTCTTATTATCTGGTATTTTAAAATAAAGTTACGTAATGTAATTCAATGACGACATTCATTCATCAGTTCAATATTACTCGCACAATAGTACCTTGCATACCTTATTCACATAATAACGATAAATTAATGAGTGTAGTCTATATGCGTGTACGCTTAACGTACTTTGTACGAGTTGTCATTAACATTATATTAAACTATACGTTAATACATATTTTGTAAATATATTTTAAAGGGCAAGTGTAAAGGCAAGGATCCTACAATGCTAAAGCATTTTGGAATCCGTCATTTTTAAAGTGTCATCTAAAATATCTTGTTTCCGACGCATAAAGGATATTGCACTTTGTACATTTTGTATTCGCCGATAAAATTATTTATGCAATAATGCCTCAATAATAATGCATAACTATTATAAAGGTTACGTGTTTTTAGTAAATCACTATGATTAATAATATTTATTAATAATAGCAGATGAGACACTGATGTTTTCTATGAAAATCATATAGCGGCAAACTGCTTTTCTTACTAATGGTCAATGTACTTGTCTTGGCTTGGCTCTTCTTACAAATAATGTCGATATTTTTAAGAAAGAATTTGCACGTTCTAAATTATTGCATAAAAAAATGGTTCATTATCGAATCAACTATTAGAACTCAAAAGAAGGAAAATGAAGTTTCCCTGTTTACTCAAACTATTAATATAACTTATTGATATTTCATTGTTATTGAAACAATGAATTAGGCTACAATTCAACTACTACATAATATTCCAATTATTGTAAGTTCGATAATTAGGTATAATGACTTTTATAAACTTCACAGTGTACAACCAAATTTAAACTACATACGTGTTCGGTATACTACAGTTTAAAATTCACCAATTATCAATTAATAATTTTACTAAGTAAATTAATCGAATTTCGCGATGCTCTTCAATAGAACTTGTAAATTGTAAATTGTAAATTTCGGAGTAAAATTGACTTGTAACGCTATCTAATATTTAGCACCATTTCTCCATAGGGACAGGAGCAAGATGAGGTCTTGGCTTAGGGGAAGGCCACCTTAAAGCACTCTGGCATGATTCCGCCCTGGACGGTGTCCTCGGTGGTGGTTGCGGTGGATTTGTACACCCCGAATCAGTCTGGCGGCAACTTTCGGAATTTCCGTCTCCTCGAGAATTTTTCTCAAGGGGTGGATCACCCCTATAATTTCTCTTAGTAGGTTTCCGTGGAAGCTCGTGAGATGATGTCGGTGGAGCACTTTCAACGGACTGCAAACTAGCTGCCCGATGTAACGACAGTCGCAATGGCTTTTTAGGAGGAGCAGGACGCGTTTTGGTATCCTGTGAATTATAAATGGCTGAAGCTTCGGAATGTTCTGAAGCTCTCGATTGAGAATCCTGCAATTACATTAGAGACGTTTTTACAATAATTAAGGGTTTCTAAATGGTTATAAATGTTCAATTATCAATCAAAATTACCACGCATACCTGTAATCTGTAATAAGTGGGCTCTGAGTCAAATTCTAGAGACTGAAGGGACGGTGCGTTTCGACGACTTTTTTGAAGATGCTCCATAGCTGATTCAACACGGGGTGGTCTTCGTTGCGTCTGCGTCTGCGACGGAGACTGCTTGCAATCTAGACTGGCTGTGGATCTTGTTAAATTGAAACCCTGGTGCTTTTGTCTTCGTGACTTGTGATGACCATTCGAGATCCCATCCGTAGAAAAATCTAAATCTTTTGGATTCCGTAACTCGCTGTATCGTCTGGAATGATCACTATGTCTACCGCGCACTGTCGGCAGACTTTGACGCAATTCCGTAGGACTCTTCACATGAAGACCAGGAAGATTCGCAACCAGCGCAGTGACCTGAGGACCCTTTTGAAATACCTGAAAACCCATACGACATTTACATTACACCGAAGCAATCAATCTTAAATCTAGTAATTCGTTGAGAGGGTACTGGGACACTTTTTGATCCAACAGGGAATTTTAAAATGAAAAAAAAAAAATTAGTATCAAGGTAAAAAATGTCCACATATCACTATCATTTCTTAATATCAATATTATCCAATCCAGCGTGAAATCGATTGGAGCGTTAATCGAATGAAATTACAGGAAGCTTCCCGCACGAATGCAATACCTGCACGTGTTCCTGACGCAACGGAGGTGGATCCGCAGGTATCGAAGGTCTCGTTGGTGCCAAAAGATCGCGAACCTGTTCTTCGAGATACCCGATTCTGTGAGTCAGCCTAAGGTTATCTGATCGAAGGGTGCGCAACGCCGCGAGGGATTCACCCTTCCGAAGGACGACAATTTGCGCCGCATCCGGGGCAACGGCCAGCAGTCGCGCCAGGTCACTTCTGCCTGCTCCCACCACAAGCTTTCCGTTGACCTCGAGGATCCTGAAAATCAGAGAACGTGCTCGGTTAAATGCGTATAAGGATACTAGTCGTCCAAGAGTAAAGACCACGTCGTTAGATCCATCTACCATCTAATGAACTGGTCTTACGATTTCTTTGTCTATCATATAAATTTGTACACGAGTGTGTGTGTTTTTTTTTTTTCATTTGTAATCTATCAGTGGAAATCTAAATGTCCATCGCATTCTAATGTCAGGAACAGGCAGTGCAATCTTTAATTGGCATTGTTAGTCTCAAAGGGTTTATCATAGAATAACTGATTTCAAATCGAACACGATTCAGGTAAATCGTGCTCGACCGCATGCTCGAATCTAACTTCGTAAATGGAAGTTGCTGGAGCAGTTTAGCTCTCTTGCTACGATACGGGGTCATGTGAAGTTGCTCGGTGTAATTAGCGAGGGCACATGGCGAACTTCCGGTGCTGCTTTACGCTACAACGATTCTTGGGAACCGAATGCCAAGATTACGCCATTGTTCTTGTCGACAGCTACCTGTGGTATACACTAT
Source organism: Calameuta pallipes (assembly GCA_030142375.1). NCBI lineage: Eukaryota > Metazoa > Arthropoda > Insecta > Hymenoptera > Cephidae > Calameuta > Calameuta pallipes. The sequence goes on from JARQSW010000129.1 coordinate 323,043, forward strand.
GCTTTTCACACTAGTGCAACTACGATTCACCCTGGTATAAACTGGACGCCTTAAAAATCATCAGATTCGTCTATCGCACATTTATTTTACGGCAATGATAAATCGAATTTATCTCCTGCTATAAGATGTAGTAACGTTATGATTTATAATCTATGAAAACCCTCGTATAAAATTAATGGTATAAATAATGAAAATACTACTTCATCGTACAGTTCTATTAGTATTCACTAGATTATTGGCGAAGGGTTTATCGGATGTAAGATTTAAAAAGATAACAGAATAATGCATTGGAAATAGCACGTGCGCCGAAGCGACGTGAAAATCTCTAACGTGGCTCTCGCTCGGTCATGCATCGTGTTCTGCTTATTCCATGAAGTCGCAGTATCTCGTAGGAACATCGTATGGATAATCGTGCTGACAGTGACGAACCTGTCTCCTTTGCAGAGACCGGAATCCTCGACAGCCCAGTCCACGTAAAGACCAGCAGCATCCTCGCGTGGTCCTGCTCCAAAGCGGGGACTTTTTGGATCCGCGCTAATTTCCACAGCATGAACGGTGACTTGCGTAGAACCGGAAATACAACTGAAAGGCGGAAACAGATATTCGTAAAATCCATTGTTACCGTTCACGAGTCAGCGAGGCGACGCGTCACTTCATGCTTCGGAAGCTAAAGTGACCCTTGTACTATGTGAAATGCCATAAAGTCAACGTTGCGAAACTCTCGTTAAAACACAGCATTGACAAATGATGTTCGTCTTGCGGTAAAAGTTTGTTGCGAACCTTGTAAACAATTATATTTTGTCTTTTTAAAGAGAATAGTGATTTTCCTTAAGAGAATTGAGAGACCGCGTGGCTCGTACTAATTGCATGAATAATTTATACGAATCGCATAGCTAATTTGTTTTTGCAAATGATAATTTACCGGGTAAACCTTATCAATTACCATATTGTTAAAGTGCTTGCATTATAGATGATTACCTAAATACAGTGTCGTTTTTCTGTTTTTCTTGAGTCTCAGCCAACTCCAAGGCTGCTTGAAGCGCTCGACTTTCTTCACGTAATGTTAAAAGCTCCAGTTCCTCGCGTCCCAATCGATATTCTAATTCTGCTTGTTGAATCCGAATGTCAATGTTGCTAGAAAAGAGGAAAGACAAAAATTCTATAGAATCACAACGATAATTCATCAGCCTATCTTTTTGATAGATTTGAACAGGTGCAGCGTCACACGAAAATTTTGTAATTAGTCGAAGTTACATAACTACAAAAATTATGATTAATGTATAAAAATAATTTCTTTACTTTCAAAAGATTCTAAAAAAAATTTCCCATACCGGGAATCGAACCCGAGCCTCCTGGGTGAAAGCCAGGTATCCTAGCCACTAGACCATATGGGATTATAGTAGTACTTGGTATTTTCCGGTACAGATAGAACTGTATACTATTTATTTCATGATCTACAAAAAAAAACTGCAGTTTTTGTTAGTTAAGTGAAGATCAACGTGTCAAATATTTTAATATTAGATAGCAAATTCCTTGAGGAACTTGACAAGTTACTCACTCCGTGATATCCAGACGTTCAAGTGCCAATTTCAGATTCTTAATAGCCAATCTTTTATTGTCGGCGTCACGACGCAATCTCTGAAGACGCTCCTCAGTCGCTTTTCTGTCAGCTTCCGTTAAGGGCGGCGCTCCATTACGCAATGCCAGCCGGTTGCTCAGGGTGTTGCACAGCTGCCCTTTTAAACTGCGAAAACAATTTCCCATAACTATATTTTATAGTTCCCATTATATTTTCTACACATTGACAGAATGCACTTCCTTCTTTTTGCCGAAAGTATCCTTTAAGCCCTTCACACGGAAGATAACGTATCCCCCCCCCCCCCCCCCCCCACACACACACACACAAGGGGGCAGTACTAGATTCTTATTGGCTGGTTTCCTTACGCTTACGTCTTACGTCGTTACGATATTTTGTGTGTGAAGGGCTTTAATGTACACTGCGGGACATTAATATTGCAGAACAGATATTTCACCTGAAGTTGGCATTACCAGAAAAATCAACTGCACGAATGCACTAATTTCAGATGATACGTTTGACTAATAACTCCCAATTTCAATGGGAGTACTAAATAACGCTATAATCACAGGAGAAAATGCACGACGTGAAGTAGCGCGTGCATTTGATCCAAACGATAGAGCCAACTTCACGTACAGCCCGTATTACGTATAACCTTAAACGACATAGCGCATAAATAAAAGTTTCGTACTTTTGTATGATATTTTCCTTGTCGCGAAGTGCAATACGAAGTACATCGAGTTCCTTGCAATGATCGCGAGTACGATGTCCTGCAGGTGACGTCACGCCACCGGAAACGCTCCCGCCTTTCTTCCGCCTCGGTGTAGTCGACAGCGAGACCTCGATACTTGCCATCTGCAAGAATATTCAGAAAATGTCGTCAAATTAAATGGAGGTCGTCAAAGGGTAAGTAAGGTCCGGGCTTCGGAGTTTGCATTATAGCTTGTTGTGCCATATTTGAATATGGTAATTGGCCGACCGTTTGTCTTCGTTCACTGACTTCTGATTCTTGTCGCGCACCGAATAGAATTATACTCGACGTGTGCCATCTTAAGGTACCTGAAGTTGGCTATACGAAAACAAACGAATAGCCGCTCGATTTTCGATACCTTCAAAAAGCGTAAAAATAGCTCGATTTTCGATACCTTCAAAAAGCGCATTATTTGAAAGTTAAACGTATTATATTTTATACCAGCTTAAAATTATATCATACTTATATTTATATTTAATCCAATTCTAATTAAACGTCTTATCCTGATCCTGCGTATGGCTGTCGGGTTGGGCGTCAGAATAACCGTAAACGCATTTGATCTTAGGGATTTATCTCGCACGAGTGATGCGGCTTGTTCTTGCAATTGAAAATAAAAAACAAAAATCATACACGTCTCTGTCGTGATTCGATCGCAATTAAAAATTTTCAAAAGCACACTACATCTCCTCCAAAGTTTTCAAATCGATCAAGAGAGCGTCACAGCAATAAGTACCGAATAAAAAAGCACACCAAACATAAAACTCGATGAGAAGCCTCGAAAGATTTTTTTTTCACGATTAACTAGTACAAAAATTCAAATTTATCAAAGGTATAAACTACTTCTTTTTTTTTTCTTTTCCAAATTATTTCAACAGACCTCAAGCTCTTTAAGAACGACTTTCAATAATCCTCTACCATAAAATTCTGGCCCTCGATGTCAAATAAAATTTACATGAAATTACACGGCCTATTCGGCTATATACATATAGCGGCAAACTTCTATTACGTTACTTTAAATCCGATTCGAAGCCCTATCCCATCGAAGTAACGTCGAGTATGAATTTAATATTCCGTTAAATCTATGATTTATGGTCGTGGGTGTACAACGGCTCTCCATTAATGGATACTCATAGTCTATGATGCCTTTGACCTCGTACACCCATCCTTACAAGGTTAACATATCCGCCACAAGACACGACCTAAGAGCGACGTACGATTGAGAGAAAATGAGATGAGATGAGCATCCCAGAATGAACTTCAAGAGAATAAGATACAGCTCAGCCTACATCTATATAATCCAAGCGATCTATAACGGCGATATAATACATACAGAAAATATATTATTATTGAATCACACAGTCTGCGCGTTACGGATCCGATCGATCAATTATAATATAATCGATTATATTCACGGGCTTTTAGACATACGTATCTACACGATTAGTGCTGACTAGTAGATTTATTTGTAGGAAACGACTTGGCATTTATAATCCGCAACGCGACGACGTACGCAATAAGTATGGCTCATTTGTAAATTATAATTTACAGCGGAAAATTGTTTGGTATTAATATCGTTTCGTTATGCACTTGCCGTGTGTATATGATATATTGATATATTACATAAGGATGGTAAATATGAGCGATACGTGAATCAAGGTTATTTTTATTTAATCTTTATTAACAATAAGAACAATTGCGGTGATTTAACGCACTCTATGACATTTCCCCTCTTCGGGTTGTCGCTTTGCTTAAACCCTGCTGTAATGCGGCGTACGACATCCGGCTATAGGATTATCACGTATAAGATTTACTACACGCCCGTCGCTCTTGGATAAAGCATATGGTTCTGCCATTCAGGTAATAGCCCAGGCAATCCCATTATTCCGCGTATACGAGAAAGCTCGAATCTTCTATCTATAAACATTTAATGCTTGCCGCAACTCTCGCTTATATACCTAACCTCAAAGTCCTATCAACTGCGTCATCATTCTTCCTTTTAATATGCATATACAGAATTCCATAGGCTATTCCGAGAATGACTCAATAGATATATTGGATATAAGGGAGAGTCCGCCAGTACCGGCCGGCATCCAGTACCGGCCATTTGCAGTTTTGGAATATTTGTAAGGTATAGCG